>OY282644.1:54909872-54984872 GCA_958299015.1 Tetanocera ferruginea | reverse complement strand
TTTGGCTCTGGGGTCAGCCTCGGCCGGTGGTTTGTATGGCAATGGCGGTTGAATGTTGTCCGGTGGTTGTGTGCCTGGTTTAGCTGCCTGAACACTTGGACGGCTGGGCTGTGTTCGCTTTCGTATGGTGTTGTCCATGGTTGAGGGTGTACTATGCAAAATAATGTAATAATAATGTATTTTAATATATAGATTTAATGACATAAGTATTGTTTTATGTATATACAGTTTTGGTGTATATGAAGTATGAAATATATTATTATTGTTTTTTTTTTTTTTTTTTTTTTTTTAAATTTACTTATAACCCAACGGCGGAGAGAACTCTTTCAGGTCTTGGAGATGTACACGTGACGTTCTTCCAGGCTGCTGTGGATCACTGATGCGAATGATGTTGGGTGAGGGAATGGACTCCACCTTATAGGGCCCAATGTATTTTGGGGCTAATTTTTCAGCGAAGTTCTTTGCTGCAGATGACAGAACGTGATTTTTTTTTAAAACTAAACTACCAATGGTAGGTCTCCATGTCCGGCGTCTGAGGTTATAAAATTTCTGTTGATTATGGGTGGCCTTCTGGTTGGCTTCGTGAGCCTTCCGGTAGAGGGCTTCAAAGTTAATACTGTCTATAGAGTTACTATCGGGCAGGTTTTGCTCCTGTGCTAGGATTTTCGGGGCGGCAGGGTTGCGTCCGAGATTTAAGATAGCCGGGGAGAGTTTTGTGGTTTCATGTATTGCAGTATTAATGGCAAAGACTATTTCTGGGAGTTTGCTATCCCAGTCTCGGTGGTCTTGCTTAGTATAGATGGCCATCATGGTTTTGAGAACGCGGTTGACTCGTTCGGTAGGGTTCTCCTGCGGTGTGTAAGCGGCAGTAAATTGATGTCGAATTCCAAACTGTTCGGTTAGTTTTTTTGTTAACGTGCTCGTGTACTGGGTGCCGTTGTCGGTGATTAAGTCCTCAGGACAGCCGAAACGAAAGATGATGCGTTCACGAAGGTGTTGAATAAAGGCAGTGGCGGTGGCTTGACGAAGTGGTATGGCTTCAACCCATTTCGTAAACTTATCGGTGAATACGAGGAGCATTGTGTTACCTTTTCGAGAGCGGGGAAATGGCCCCATGAAGTCTGAACACACAATTTGCCATGGTCGGGTTGCCAGAATAGTATTCATGTGACCAGCGGGTTTTTGTTGGTTTGCTTTGTATTGGGCACACGTAAGACAACTCCGGACATATTTTTTTATTTCTTGATGCATTTTCGGCCAGTAGTAGCGTTCGTTCACTCTTTTAATTGTTTTGAACAATCCCAAGTGACCTGCGGTCGCGTGGTCGTGATTTTCTTCGAGAACCCGTGGTATTTGCTCCGGTGGTACGCAAAGTTTCCATTTCTGGCAACCGAAAGAGTTCTTGGTTTGTTTCCTAAATAGTTGCTTATCGTGTATTTTATAGTTACTTGAGTTGGTGTGTAATGTCTTCTGTAGGATTCGTTTGTGCCAATCCATCACCAGGAGGGCGTCGGTCGAGGGTAAAGGGCTCCGTGATAATGCATCGGCCACCACGTTCAGAGTCCCCTTCCGATATTCGATGTCAAAGTCATATTGCTGTAGCTCGAGCGCCCAGCGAGCCAACCTTCCAGAGGGGTTTTTGAGAGAGTGCAGCCAACCTTCCAGAGGGGTTTTTGAGAGAGTGCAGCCAACGCAATGAATGGTGGTCGGTTATAACCGTGAAACGGGTGCCCTTCTAGATATGGTCTTAGCTTTCGGATTCCCCATAAAATAGCCAAACATTCCTTTTCAGTGGTAGAGTATTTTTGTTCTAAGTTACTCAAGGTGCGGCTGGCGTAGGCCACGATTTTTTCTTGTTCATCATATCTCTGAACCAGCACTGCTCCAAGCCCCGTATTGCTGGCGTCGGTTTGTAGAATAAATGGGCGTGAAAAGTCCGGACAACACAGGAGTGGAGCGGAAGTAAGTGCCTTTTTAATGTTCTGAAAGGCTTCCTCTTGTTCGGGCCCCCATTCCCATCGCACATTTTTCTTTAATAAATGTGTCATAGGTGACACAGTAGTAGAGAAGTCTTTTACAAATCGGCGATACCACGATGCTATTCCAAGAATGCGACGTAGTTCCTTAATATTATGGGGAACTGGAAGATGTGTAATGGCCTCTATTTTCCCAGGGTCGGTGTGTATACCCTCAGAAGTTACAGTATGACCTAAATACGAAAGCCGGTTCTTTCAAAACTGAGATTTATCGAAATTTATTTTTAAGCGGGCTTCGTGCAGCCTCTTAAATACTAATCGTAGGTTTCTGAGATGTTCTTCAAACGTTTTCCCCAGCACTATGATGTCATCAAGGTAAGCGAAAGCAATTGGTTCTAATTCCGGCCCGATCACCTGATCGAGGATACGCTGAAATGTGGCGGGCGCCGAATGTAAGCCAAACGGCATTACTTTCCAGTGGAAAAGTCCACGGCCGGGCACCGTGAACGCTGTGAAAATTCGAGACTTTGCTTCGAGTTCGATTTGCCAATACCCATTCTTAAGATCGATTGTGCTTATGTACCTGGCTTCTTTAAGTTTGTCTAGAATTGCTTGAATCTGGGGTAGAGGGTATGCGTCTCTGACCGAGATTTTATTGAGCTGACGGTAGTCCACGCAGAGCCGCCAGGTGCCTTGCTTCTTTCGTACTAAAACGATAGGGGAGCTGTAAGGGCTTTGTGATGGCTCAATTTTTCCCTCTCTTAGGAGCTGATCAATCTCCTGGTTAATGACCTCCTGCATGGCTGGGTTTCGGGGGTAATATCGTTGTTTGAAGGGTTCTTCGGTGGTGAGCTTAATTTGATGTTTGGCTACTATGCAGTTGCTGATAATTTTTTTCATATTTTCTTTTTCTTTCGTGATAAGTGCTTGTAGTTCCGGTGACTGCACTTCAGGTGACGGTGTTACATTTAATACTGCATATAACTGATTGTGATTATTTTGATTTGTACTGATGGTGGGCTGCTGCTCGTGTCCAGCAAGTATAAGCTTACAATCGAGCTTATTTAGTAAATCCATGCCCAGGATAAATTCTTCTGTCAGTCCTGGCAGGAAGTATACGCGATGAGAGATTGTCCTCCCATAGGCGGTGATAATGACATCATAACATTTATCTATCGCGACCTCTTCGCCATTGGCGATTCGAATAAATTTTTCTTGATCGGTTTTACGAGCTTGTCTCTGTAGACGATCGTGTAGACTATAGCCAATAAATGATATCGTAGCCCCAGTGTCTATGAGAGCTTCTACAGCATACCTATTGCAGAGCAGAGGCACATGATAGCGAGCTACATCCGGTGTGACTGTGGTTGCAATTTGTTGACAATTGCAGTCTCTCGTCAATATATTATTGGTGCCACAGTATGAACAGAATATCTGTGGGGGCTGGCGACATGTGCGTCGGGTATGCCCTGGCTGTTGGCATGTCCAGCAATGTGTTTCGCGCTGGTATGGCTGATACATTATGCAATTGTTGGTATGTCCACGGTTAGAAGCTCGCGCCTCCTCCCCGCGGAGATGCTCATATTCATCCGCTAGGGTCATTAGGGAGTCGATATCTTCGAAATCATGTCGTCGAATATATAGCCGATATTCCGGTCGGAGTCCCTCATAAACCCGTTCAATTTGTGATTCCTTTCTCAGTCTTGGGTGTTGGCGGATCATGACCATCATCCCCATGATGAAATCTTTTGCCTTCTCCCGATAACCTTGTCTACGCCGTATTATATCTTCTTCCAGGCGTTGTAGGTAACGGGGCGGCAGGAAAAATTTGCTGGCAGCCTCCTTGAAAGCATCCCATGAATGGATTTCATCACGCTTATAACGCCACCAGTCCTTGGCTTTACCCTTGCACAGTTCATTCAAAGGCAGCAGTAGGCTGTTCAATGGAACTTGGTAACATTCGGCCAGTTCTTCAATGTTTTCTATGAAGTCATGGAGGGGTCGGGTGGCATCAAAGCTAAGTCCCCATTTCCTGACTGTGTTCATCACATCCAAATCGACTACCGGGTGTGCCGGGCTGGTGGTGGCTTTTTTACTGGTGGATTTGGGAACAGCTGTGTGTTGTTTTTCATCCATATTTAGTGCCTCTGTCGATTTGCGGGTCCGTTGTGCTTTAGCCCAATCGCTCATGCGTTTACGTAACTCTGTTATTGTTCCTTCAGTAGCCAATCCGCACGATTGAAGTTTGGATTCTAATTCTTCTTTATTTGAAGTGTAAATCCAGTTTAGAGTGTCGGTGTTTAATTGATTTTTTTCAGTGTCTTCTTTTCCGGGCAACTTTTGCTGTTGTCCCTGCTCGGGCGCCATTTGTAACGAGTGTTTTTGTTTCGAAGGCTGAGGTATGCTCAGCCGCTCCAGGGTCCGTCCAAGGGATCTCGCAACCCTTGGGCAAAAGTAAATTTTTCTTAATCAGCAATGAAATAGGTTAATTAATCGCAGAATTAGTCACGGTTGACGTTAAGGTCAACACAATCACTAAACCTCAAAGGTTTTAGCTCGGCGCGATTAATAATCTATTTTGTTACTTTTTTTTTTTTTTTTTTTTAAATAGTTATTACAAACTTAGTGAATACCTAAATTTAGTGCATATGCGGTATACAAATTAGTGGCAAAGTGCGCACGGTGGCAGAGGGCCAACTGATTCAGGCGTACTTAGTATATACTTAAAATTAGTTCATATACGGTATAAGCATTAGTGGCAAAGTGCTCACGGTGGCAGAGGGCCAAACTGATTCAGGCGGTAGACGGCAGAAGGCCGACTGCAAAACAGGCCTTTACATCGTAGACCTACTTAGGGTACGGTGGGTTGCTGAACCCGAAAAGCTGAAGCTAAAGTTTGACCGAAGTCGAAAAGCCGGAGCTTGAATTTGACCGGAGTCGAAAAGCCGGAGCTTGAATTTGACCGAAGTCGAAAAGCCGGAGCTTGAATTTGACCGAAGTCGACCAGTAACTGGGTTACTGAGGTTATGTGGTTTGATTACAGGAATCTGTAATCAATGTATATCCCTGGCCTTATCACCACCTGAAAGTTGACTTACAATTAAAGATCTTAATTGCCGTCAACTGTAATGTCAAGCGAACTCAACATGCCTATACCAACATTGTGTGCAGTACTTATTCAACGTTCACTGCTAACTGCATGTGAATCATAGCATTGTTAGCATGTCAACAATGCAACGTGGCTATAAATAGCCTGCCTGCGTACATTGCTGCTAAACGAGTTCCATGTGTATGTGTGCTGCACTGTGTTTGCTGGATTAAGCAGCCTTCACTGCGGTTAGTATTTAGATGGGGGACCACATTGGATCCTCCATCCGCATTATTATTTTTTTTTTTTTTTTTTTTTTTTTTATATTCTACTTAACTTAATTTATCAATCCTTCTGTTTCTTTTTTTTTTTTCTTTTTATTTATTCATTAGTATTTTCTTTTTATGTTTAAATTAAATGTTTGGCTTTGCCGATTCCATGGTAAGCCAAAGCATGCAGTTGTTGGCGTTTTTTTTTTTAAACAATTCGGCAGCTGCATGACTAGTAAAGCGTCAAATGGAAATGCCGTCGGCACTTTAAACTATTTTTTTTTTTTTTTTTTTTTTTTTAAATTATAGGAAATATATATATATATTTTTTACTTTAATATTAATTTGTAACGACTTTAGTCGTTACAAACTTGCGTGGCAAAGCCTATCAACCGCAATTTCTTTGGCCTTAAGCAACTGACTTCTTATCAAAATCTCAGGCCGGCCAAACCTGAATTCAAGATGCTCAATAATGCGTTGTACATTTTGCGGATTGATTAACAGGCTTTCCACTTCTTCACGCGCTGATCCCTTTAAGCATTTCTGCGAAAAGTATTTTCTAGCATTGTGTAACCGTATGCTACCGTCGATTCATTAAAAGATGAAATAAAAACGAGCCACTCCTCTGGGCGTCCATCAAAGACTGGCAAATCATAAAGTTTGCGCGTGACTGTCTGACCATTGTGTGAAAAAGGCATCATTTGTCCATAGTTGTTACACCGCGGCGATGAATATGATTGTTGCGCCATAGCAGCGCAAGCTTCCGCTGACCTGGATGCGGTAAAATACTGTGGCATGGCAGATGCGCCATCTGCTGATGCCATAGATGACGAAAAATATGGTGGCGCGGCAGATGCGCCAGCTGATGATGCCATAGGCGATGAAAATATGGTGGCGCGGCAGATGCGCCAGCTGATGATGCCATAGGCGGTACAAAATAAGGCGGTGCGACAGGTGCACCAGCGGATGTCATAGGCAGCGAAAAATACGGTGGTGCGGTAGATGAGCTTGCATGTGTCATTGCAGACGAAAAATTTGGTGGCGCGGCAGATGCGCCAGCTGATGTCATAGGCGAGGAAATATAAGGCGAATTGGCAGATACGCCAGCTCCTGATGACACCAACGGTGTTGAATAATTCATTGTGCCATAACCAAGGCTATATGGTGGCGTCAACGTTGGCTGATATGTATTGCTATATAAAAAATTACCTGGTACTGTTGATGCTGTTGGCTGTTGCATGCTGTTGTGTGCATTACCGGTAGACATAGTAGTGGTGACGCCCTGTGTCAAAATTGTTGCAGTGTGGCATAAATTTGCAGCACTTCCATTCGCAATTGTATTGCTAGAAGAGCAGCGGGCAGCGGTTGACTGTTGTTCATTTGCTGAAGAAGTTGCGTTTGCGAGTCCATCGTACTGAGCGCCATTGTAATTTGTAGTTAGCAGACTGCGCTCCAGTACTTATCGCACCGTTTTTGCGTTGCAATTCCTCCAACAATTGTGCACGCTTGGCTTCACTATCAAGCAACTTCTTTGTCGTAAGCTGGCTGCTCACTTCTAAGGCTGTAAGACGCTGCATCAAGCTTTTGACTAGATCACTTGACAATACGTCGCTGGTTGTACTTCCAGCAAAGTACGTTCATGGCTCGAAATGGAGTCGTTATCGGAATGTTCACTATTTTCGTTTCTCTTGGAGTCGCTCATTTTTACAGCAAAATCTTGCAAATGGTTAGGCAGCTTTCCTTTATTCGCCCTTTGACTTCTTATCATAACCTCAAAAGCCGTTTGGAAATTTCTCGAAATGGGTATCGAAGTGACGTAGCACCTGTTGCTTACACCGGCAAGAAGTTCCAATGCCAATTTCGCAGAAATCCACAAATCAAAATGGCTGGCGGAGGAGAGAATAGAAATAAAATTGTTCTACAGCCGAAATAAACTGCAACGCCCTTGTTTAACAAATGTTGCAAATTATTTATTTCTCTAAAATTACAATGTTGTTTTATATTTTAGAATACTTACATTATGTTTTTTCATTTAACAAAAAGGCAAACAATTTATAAATTTACTGCTGCTCAAAGCGAACGCAAAATATGAATTGAATTAAGATTACTGTGGCGTTACCACTTAGCAAAATAAAAAGAGCTGCCATACGGCATAAATAAAATACCACAATTAATTCCCTCGCGGCAACACCGAATAACAAAACAAGACTTATTTAAAAAAAAATTATATTGTAGAAAAGACCTTCTTGAAAAATACTGTAAACCAACAATAGGCATGTGCGGTTGTTTGTTTAATAATAAGTGGCTCTTATTTTATTTCCCCATTTGTGTGCAATTTACCTGAACGTCAAATTTTCAAAATCCAAATACTGTATATTTATACTCTATAATTACATTTATAAATCCTTATATATATTACATTTTGCTTTAATGAAAAATTAATATATTCTGAATATTAATAGCATCCAGAAAAATCATCAAGCAATACTATTTTTTCAGAAAAAAGTCAAAATAATGTAGCTTATAATTTTACACAACCCTCCTCTTAATTTCTCCAAACTTCAATGCAACTAAGGCATGCTTCTTTTTAATTTTCGCTTGTGTCAAGAATTCTATTCCCTCTTGTCAAAATTTATACTATACCCTGAGTATCAATCCGAGTCAAAAGTTTCCGATTGGCACACAGCCTAAGCAAACAAAATCTGACAATACACAAAATTGACAACTAATGAAACGAGTTCAAGTCAGAGATGAGCAAAAAGTAGCGAGTAGCAGTTTTTCGAATACAAATCAGGGTCGCAAACTGCTAAATGCTCATTAGACGTAGCATTTAAGTGAATTAACTTGACAGAATTTTCTATGGGTAAATGCGCATTTATAGAAGCATTAATGAAATACATGCGAATTAAGCTTATAATGCGCATTTATACTGGAGACACACATATGGTTTCGATACTACAAAGTAAATATACTACATTGTATACCACATGTGTGTCACGGTATACCAGCTATAAACCAGCTTCTGAAAGTAGTATAGCATCTCATTCATGGTATACAAAACACAACAAATTTTCATGGTTTCTCCATGCTAGCATACATTTTTTCAACTTTCAGCCCTGATATTGCTATATTTTTTCTGATATTAGCGCCAATGTGAGAGAGCGTTAAAATTTTTAACTACATTAATGTCAGAATATTGAAAAATATTATTTTGAAAAAATTTCAATTTCAAAAATTTGCAGTTGAAAAACAATGAAGCAAGCACTTTCAAATTGTTAAATTTATTCTTGTATACATGGCACGTAAACAAGCGATTTGTGCGACCATCGAACATATATTTAAAAGCTGTTTGCTTGGCTTTTTATTGCCGGATCTAACTTTCTTCGGAATACCCTTAATTGAAGCAGCTGAAAATTTGTGATTTATTTTTAAATTATTATTTGACACTATTGTCGATTAAAACTATTTCAATATGTGTGTCACTACTTCTATACCATATAGTATACAATTGTTCATGGTTACAATACCATGGTATCGATACCATATGTGTGTCCATAGTATTAGCTTCCAGTCTGAACATAGTAAATTAGAAACAGTTCGTTTTAATGCTTTTTTAAAATGTACGTTTTAATTCCAACAATGCGGTACGTTTGTGTTCCGTTTTGCAGGTATGTTCATGTACCATATTTCATGCGTAGTAACATTTCATTTTCTATGTAAAACGCACCGTTCGCATGTCGTTTTCGGTAGCAGATACGTGTATACACAAAAGACAATGCGGTAGTAAATCGTGCCGTTTTCAGTCCGAATGGTTTGTTGGGATTTCATGATTGTGTTTGAGTTTTGGTCAGGCATATCTTGCAGGGAAGGAAACAAAAAAAAATTATCGATAGCTCGAGAACTAGATGAGGTATCGATTTTTGGTTCGACCAATCCTATATTTTTGTTGTTTTGACCAAAAATACAATTTCAAATCATGGCACCCACACACTAAAAAAAAATTCCAAAATAAATTCACACCGGTGAGCGGATATTAACATTTTTTACACCAAACGGTGTTAATTTACACCGCTTACTCGGTGTGAAATGACAAACTTATCCGATAGGTGTGAAATAAGAAAATCAATGAAGAAAACAACTTAGAAACAAATTAGGAAAAAAAATTAAAAATTGAATTTTCACAAGACTGAAATTGAAAATCTAGAATTGTAAGTCATGTTCGGCAAAGCAGTTTCTGCAAAAACTGACATTAAAACTTTTTATTCGGCTTTTTTAAAATTCATTGTAATATAATAAAAAAAAAGGTTTAAACATAACTTAATCGAAATCTATTTTTGAGCATGTGTGCCATTTTAAATTGGCATAGCATTTTTTTTATAAAAATTATAAATATTAAAAAATTACATCGTTCGAAGTTACAAATTATTATTTTGAGTTTTCTAAATAAACAGCTAACGGGGTTCAACACAAACATCCGATCGGATATTTACTTATTTGCACCGATTGGTGTGAAAAAATTATACCCTCTCGGATATTAAATTTTAGCTACTTGGCACGGTGTAGGACTCCCTGGAACACCGAATGGTGTACAAATTCTATACAAATTTTTTAGTGGCAGGATATCGTAATCGTGCTATGCATTTAAAAATAGAAAATTTTTTTTATGTCACTAAAATTTTTCGTTGGTATTTGATGCATATATTGATCACAACAGTTGACACAACTGAATGTGGCCAATTTATGTAACAATTAACTTCTGTTTTTGACAGGAACTCGTTTACTTGTAGGTGAGAAAATCAACACTTGTCAATGCTACCTGTATTTTTGCACCATGGTTTTTAACCTACTGTAAGGCAAGATGTATTAAGGAAGGTGGCAGAAGTAGGTTGACGTCTCAGAAGTCAACACCGCTGTAATGTCAAAATCGAAAAAACGTAGTGATGCCGTATTTTGAACAATAATCCTATGAAAAATCCGATGCTTTGCCACTTCGTCTAACAGCTTCGAATTTTTTGTATATATCTTGTGATTTTTCTTATGTAATTTTTTATTGTGATTAATACGAAATCTATATCAAATATGTTGAAAAGCTGTTTCGTTACTTGATCTTACGGTTTCGAGTGAACAACACCCGCTTTGAGCGACTTTTTTTTACTTTGCTTGTGTGCGCGTTGATTGTTGTGTTTTGCAAAAAATATGTTTTGAAAAATGCAGAATTTTGTTCGAGAAAAGAAAACGCTACTCGTAGCTTACACTCTTTTTTCCTTTAGCAAAACACCATCCCAAAGTGTTTGCCCCACATACAAAAAAAAAGTAAAAGTGGCAGCACTGCAATGAAGTTTGACAGCACTACGGTGTGGATATGAAAGACGTCAATCTACTTCTGCCACCTTCTTTAAATACATCTTGCTGTAAGGTTTAGTTGTGGTATCCATAGATGCCAACCAAAATTCACACTCGAAATCACTAAATCACACAACATCACACAAAAAATCACTCGTGTGACACTCACAGCAAAAAAATCACGCACATAGAAAAAAATCACGCAAAATCACACAAACAGTACAGAAAATCACGCAAAAATCACACACAGAACAGAAAAGCAGAAATTTACAGCATAAAAGAGAATTTAATGCCATACAATTTTACAAATAATGTGATATTTTCTGTTATTTGGTAATATTAGAAAAAGCTTATTGTTAAAAATTTATTAATATCTTATTTACTAGATCAGAATTAAGAAGATTTGAAAATATTTGGTAATACAATATAATATATATCAGTGGAAATAATCTAAATTGTTTGAATTTGTAATATATAATTATATTAACTTTTTAAAAGTTTAAACTTTATACCTGCGCTAGCAAATTTCAATTGCAGTGTTGTTCGTTAATATACGTGTTTTCGCATTTACTTGAACGCACTCTTCAACAATAAAGTGAGTGATTAAAAAAATCACGCATGAGTGAAAAATCACTCGCATCATTTCAGAAATCACACATTGTCACACAGCCCTCAAAAAATCACGAAAAGTGATTTATCACACGAAACTGGCATCTATGGTGGTATCTTTAGAAATTATTTTAGTTGTTTATTGAAAATTTCAACTTAAACAAAAATTAAAGTTTGAGAAAAGCGGAATGTGAACAAAGGTTTTTTCGATATAAAGTATTTTCATTATGTGTTTTAAGTTTATTTATGTATAGACAGCATTTTAATGGAATTGCAATTGAGAAGGTTTGTTCCAGGTCAGTGCAATTAATTGTGGATTACCTTTGTTTATGTTAATTTTATATTAATTAGTTCATGTTACGGAATTCTTCCATAAGCAAATTGATGTTACTTCCAATGTAAAAATTTCTTTTCAAAGATAGTAATGAGAAAACGGCATAATTGAAGAATAACGGAAACGCAAAAGTTGTTGTTTTTTACATGTAATTACATGGATTTGGTGCTCCTAAGTTCGATTCTGAAAAAATTGTGAGTAGCGGAAACTGATTATTGCCGTTCAGAAGACTTTTTTACTCAGGGGAGATTACGATTTCCGGGGCGCCGCGTTTTGACGATGGATTCGAAGAGTACTCTTAATAAAAATAAGAATAGCCAAAGGAAATGTTGTGTTAACGATTTGTTTCCGAGTTATCGATTTTTTTAAAATTTTTTTTTTCTATAAGGTCTATGAAGAAAATCGGCTGTATTATTCTTAATATATAACCGATATTAATGATTAAGGTAAAATTTAAAAGGTTATATATAAGGCTTTTAGAAAAATTTTAAATTAATGAAATCTGTTGAGTACTTTGTATTTTATAGGTATTTTTATGCAATAAAAGAATATTTTCTTACATAAAACCGTTATTTTCTCAAAAATTACCGTTATTACTATGAATTATAAAGAGTAAATTATTAAAGCTTGAAAATTTATCTTTCATTTGGTATATAATATATATAATTTATTTGACTTTTTGTCGTGTTTTTTATGATACAATGATTTGCCCTTGTACGGAAAATTGCTTATTTCACTTATATTTACCTTAGATGTTTTGCTTTCTTACTCCATATTTACGAATATCGCCATTACAATACAATATTTATATGAATTAACGGGATTTTCGAGTCAGTTAAAAAAATTTGTATTTTTTGGTCGAGCAGTTAATAAAAAAATATAAATATTTTTATCTATCGAAAAAAAGGTAAAACTTTCAGCTTATCAAAAAGTATATATTTTTAGTACCTTAAAAACGAAAATACTGCAGAAAAAAACGGTTCTTTTAATTAAAAAATTCAAATCTGATATATATTTGCTTATAAATTAAAAAACATATTTGAAATTTTATTTGTATTATATATTGTTGAAAAGGCATTTAATTACCTTTCGAATAGCATGTCAATCTTTAAGATCCATTGGATATTGGCAAAGATATAGAAAATTTTGTGAACAGATTTTTTAACAAAGAAAACACTTGGAAAATTTTAATTTTATGTAATATAGTGTGAAATTAAATAAAAAATGTATATTTTTATATGTCAAACAAAAGGTTGAACTGTTAGCTTTTCAAAAAAAATATATTTTTAGTAACTTAATAACGTAAATTTTTTAGAAAATAACGGTTCTTTTTATTAAAAAATTCAACTTTGGAATAAATTGGCTTATAAAATTAAAAATATTGTAGCAATGATATTTATAAGATATATATTTGCAAGGTCATTTAATGACCTTTAAAATGACATATCAATCTTAAGGATCCATTGAGTAACGGCAAAGATATAGATGTTTTTTTGAACAGATCTTTTAACAAAAATTTTTTTTAAGAAATCGATAACTCGATAACTAATAGAGTTATCGATTTTTTGTTCGGCGAATCATGTTTTTTTGTTGTTCTCTACCAGAAAACATCTTCAAATCGCGGCGCCCCGGAAATCGTAATCGTGCCTTTACTCAACAGTTGTGCAACTGTTGCGAAAAATTTTGTTTCGAAACGCACACATTCTCCCGTGGTATAAAAAAACCAAGTTGTTGTTCTATCATGTTTTAAAATCTAGAGCAAAAAGTCTACGATAAACTTCGATCCATTTTCCTAATATTAAAAAAAAAAATAAAACAAGTAACTTGAAATGCCTTGATTAGTTTAAAATGGGTTACAACTAAACCAAGTAACTTCAGTACTTTTCAGCACTTTTTGATTTAAACAAAGTAAAATTTTATGCGAAAAAATTCACTTCAAAATACCGCAATCGACAAATTATTCTTCAAACGTATGTATCGTATGTAATAAAACACAGCGTACAATGTCGTCACTTGATAAAATTTCGATTTAATTTAAAATTTGTAAGTAATAATTCATCAAAACCAAGTATTTTGATAAGTTGCTTGAATTTTATTTTGGAAATTATTACAAAAAAATTAATATACTTTCCAGTGATTTTTTCCAGTGATTTATTCTTCAAACGGGCACGATTACGATTTCCGGGGCGCCGCGATTTGAAGATTTTTTCTGGTAGAGAACAACAAAAAAACATGATTCGCCGAACAAAAAATCGATAACTCTATTAGTTATCGAGTTATCGATTTCTTAAAAAAAATTTTTGTTAAAAGATCTGTTCAAAAAAACATCTATATCTTTGCCGTTACTCAATGGATCCTTAAGATTGATATGTCATTTTAAAGGTCATTAAATGACCTTACAAATATGTGTCTTATAAATATTATTGCTACAATATTTTTAATTTTATAAGCGAATTTATTCCAAAGTTGAACTTTTTAATAAAAAGAACCATTATTTTCTAAAAAATTTACGTTATTAAGTTACTAAAAATATATTGTTTTTGAAAAGCTAACAGTTCAACCTTTTGTTTGACATATAAAAATATACATATTTTATTTTATTTCACACTATATTACATAAAAATTAAATTTTCCAAGTGTTTTCTTTGTTAAAAAATCTGTTCACAAAATTTTCTATATCTTTGCCAATATCCAATGGATCTTAAAGATTGCCGTGCTATTCGAAAGGTAATTAAATGCCTTTTCAACGATATATAATACAAATATAATTTCAAAAATGTTTTTAAATTTATAAGCGAATATATATTAGATTTGAATTTTTTAGTTAAAGGAACCGTTTTTTTTCTGCAAAATTTTCGTTTTTAAGGTACTAAAAATATATATTTTTTGATAAGCTGAAAGTTTTTCCTTTTTTTCGATAGATAAAAATATTTATATTTTTTTAGTAACTGGTCGGCCAAAAAATACAAATTTTTTTAACTGACTCGAAAATCTCGTTAATTCATATAAATATTGTATTGTAATGGCGATATTCGTAAATATGGAGTAAGAAACAAAAACATCTAAGGTAAATGTGAGTGAAATAAGCAATTTTCCGTACAAGGGCAAATCATTGTATCATAAAAAACACGACAAAAAGTCAAATAAATTATATATATTATATACCAAATGAAAGATAAATGTTCAAGCTTTAATAATTTACTCTTTATAATTCATAAAAATAACGGTAATTTTTGAGAAAATAACGGTTTTATGTAAGAAATTATATTTGTATTGCATAAAAATACCTATAAAATACAAAGTACTCAACAAATTTCATTAATTTAAAATTTTTCTAAAAGCCTTACATATAACCTTTTAAATAATACCGATAATCATTAATATCGGTTATATATTAAGAATAATACAGCCGGTTTTCTTCATAGACCTTATAGCAAAAAAAAATTTTTTAAATCGATAACTCGGAAACAAATCGATAACACAACATTTCCTTTGGCTATTCTTATTTTTATTAAGAGTACTCTTCGAATCCATCGTCAAAACGCGGCGCCCCGGAAATCGTAATCTCCCCAAATTTTTTTCACTGACTTGAAAATACCGTTAATTCATATAAATTTTGTAGCTACAATGTTGCCTTAAAAACAATTATTTATTGTAATGGCAATATTCGTCAATATGGAGTAAGAAAGCAAAACATCTAAGGTACAAATGAGTGAAATAAGCAATTTCCCTTACAAGGGCAAATCATTGTATCATAAAAACCACCACAAAAATTCAAATAAATTATATATATTATATATCAAATGAAAGATAAATTTTCAAGCTTTAATAATTTTTTTTTATAATTCATAGTAATAACGCTAATTTTTGAGAAAATAACGGTTTTGTGTAAGAAAATATTTTTTTATTGAACAAAAATGCCTATAAAATACAAAGTACTCAACAAATTTCATTAATTTAAAAATTTTCTAAAAGCCTTATATAAAACCTTTTATATAACACCTTATTCATTAATATCGGTTATATATTAAGAATAATATAGCCGATTTTCTTCATAGACTTTATAGCAAAAAATAAAATTTAAAAAATCGATAACTCGAAAACAAATCGATAACAAAACATTTCCTTTGGCTATTCTTATTTTTATTAAGAGTACTCTTGGAATCCATCGTCAAATCGCGGCGCCCCGGAAATCGTAATCTCCCCTTCAAACGTATGTATCGTATTTAATAAAACACAGCGTACAATGTCGTCACTTGAAAAAATTTCGATTTAATTTAAAATTTGTAAGGTATAATTCATCAAAACCAAGTATCTTGATAAGTTGCTTGAATTTTTTTTTTGGAAATTATTACAAAAAAATTAATATACTTTCCAGTGATTTCCAGACAAAGTGTGATTGACTTAAGTCCTGCATCGTCGTACTATGATTCTGATTTTGATCCACAAAATGAAAAAAGTGACAAAGAGGAACTCATGGACAATCATTCCATGTATACTGGATCTGGGCACGATTACGATTTCCGGGGCGCCGCGATTTGAAGATGATTTCTGGTAGAAAACAACAAAAAAAAATGATTCGCCGAACAAAAAATCGATAACTCTATTAGTTATCGAGTTATCGATTAAAAAAAAAAAAAAATTTGTTAAAAGATCTGTTCAAAAAAACATCTATATCTTTGTCGTTACTCAATGGATCTTTAAGATTGATATGTCATTTTAAAGGTCATTAAATGACCTTTCAAATATTTATTTATTTATTTATTTATTTATTTATTTTACTTATATTTTATAAATAAATTTATAAAATATCTAGGTTGGGTACTGGGCGACCAGGCCATTTTGTACCCATATTTTAATCTTAGTATGATTTTAATTGACAATGAACTTAATAAATTTATACATTATTCTGAGTTAAAGAGAAAGATAAAATAATTGATTATACTTCGCGAGTCAACCCGTGCTTCTCTAGAACGGTATTGATGATGTCCAGGGTTTTACTGCTGCTACAATCAAGTGCCACCTCTAACGGAAGATCTATTTTTGATCTAGGACAAACTTTAAAAATGTGCTGAACAGTTAATGCCGTTGAGCAGTAATCACATTCGCGTATATTTGTGTTGGTATAGAAATGACCACAGCTAAATAAGGTTGTGCCTACTCTCATCCTAACAATTTTGATGCAGTCGTCTCTGGAAAAATTGCTGTTGTATGCTGGTCTTGAAGTGGAAGTGTTGTGTGATTTTAAAAATGACGACGAACATGACCATTTGTTGAGTTTTATGTCTTCTAATATCATTCTCCCAAATTTTATGAGAACGGATTCCAGGCAGGGGGCTTCCATTACTAATGGCAGAGTTAAAGCTTGTTTAGCAGCATTGTCGGCTATTTCATTTCCCCGAATGCCAATATGGCTGGGGATCCATAGAATTTTGATGCATTTGTTTAGTATTAAGCCACCGAATATATGTTTGGTGGTTGTGTTGTTTATGTTTTGTAGTGATTTGATAACGCTAAGACTATCTGAGCATATTAATGTTTTTTTATTCTTTGTTGCTGCGTATTTAACAGCATGTTTTATGGCTGCTAGCTCTGCATTGAAGATACCTGCGTTAAGGGGCAGTAGCCCTGTGTGAACAGTTGAAAATGTATTGTGGTCCTTTTGTTTTACCACAGCAAAGGCCGATGCCCTTTCGTGAAATGATCCATCAGTGAATATCGTTAATTCCGGGCCGAATTCCAATTTAAGCTTTATAAACTCTTGCTTAAATATCTCAGCATTTGTATTGTTTTTGTTGTGTTTGCTGAGTGATATATCTGCAATATAGCTTGAGTTGATTGTTTGAGTGTTATTAGGTGGCTTCTTAGGTATGGGCATATTAATGTTATGGCAGTAACTGACTATGCGCTGAATGCCACTATCGCTACTTAAGCCTGTGGCTTTGTTGCCTATAAGGTAGCTCCAAAAGAGTTTGTGTGAACCATGAGAAACTGTGGTTATGGACTTAGCGGCAAGTTTTATTGATCTGCTATATAGTAATGACTCAAAGTCATTGTACTGCGATTCCATCCTAAGAGCGTCTAGAGGCGTAGATGTAAGTATACCCGTCGCTGTACGGAAGCATCTGTTAATTGCAATGTTTATTTTTTTTTGGTTTGTTACGGATGTCCACCCATATATTGTGATGCAGTGTTGCACGGTTCCTTCCACTAATGCTCGGCAAATTGAGATGGCTGTTTCTATGTGGGGTCCTTTCTTGCGTGTGCAAATTACCTTAAGCAAGTTGTTGATGTTTTTGAGTTTAGTCACTATGTTATTTATGTGTGTGTTCCAAAGTGCATTCTTAGAGAAAGTAAGGCCTAGTATACGCATGTTTGATTTTATATTGATATTCGCATTTCTGATGACTATTGTACTTGAACGGCATTTGTGTTTTCTGCAAATGTGCAGAGCTTCTGCTTTATTTGCTGGAACTACTGCACCTGTATTAGTTGCCCAACGATGAACTTCCCTGTCTAATTCAATAAGGTTTGCGTTGGTTTGTGCTTCATTTCCAGAGGAGATTGCAAAAATGTTGTCCGCGTAAACGCCTACATGGTCAATACCGCTAATTTTTTTTAAGGTTCTGACGAGTGTGTTTGCATATGCAGTATACAGTACTACCGATATTGGAGATCCTTGTGGAACACCATTATCAAGTGAACGAACGCTTGACATGAATCCGTCGACTCTGACTTTGAATCTGCGGTGAGTTAGAAATGATAGGACTATTTTTAGCATTTGTTTTGGTATGCCCCATTTATGGAGTTCTTTTAGCACATGTGATGAGATGATTTTATCAAATGCTTTTTCCAGATCTTCGGAAAGAATGATGCTGTGTTTTTTGTGTCTTATATTAACCTTGATCTGTGATTCCAATGCATGGCAGAGTGTGTGGACCCCATGATTTGGGCGGAATGCGTGTTGTTGTTCTAGTACCTTATCCTTGCAGCTACGCCAAATTCTGCGTGATATTATCTTGTCGAGAACTTTTGCCAGCACCGGTAGAAGGGAAATTGGCCGGTAGCCTTCCATGTTGTTGGCGTTTTTACCTTGTTTTGGAACTGGTATTAGGAGCGCTAACTTCCAGTCGTGAGGATAGATGCCGCACTTCAGTATGTTGTTGAACAAGGTGCAAAGTCTTATTTTTAGTTCCTTGGAAGCGTAATTTATCATCGAGTAAGTGATTTTATCAGTGCTTGGCGTTGTTCCCCTACTGCAACTTAGTGCCAAATTTAGCTCTAACAGTGTTATTTCCTCTTTTAGGCAATCTAGTTCCGATCCATTACTGATCAAGCTTTCAATATTAAAATTTTGTTTTTCGCTGATGATGCTGGGGTTGAAAGAAGTATCTGAACTAATCGAGCTCCATTGTTTTGCAAAAGCAGAAGCAATACATTCGGGGTGTGATAATACAGCATTATCAGTGAAGATGGGAGGAAAACTTACAAGACGACGGGAATTAATTTTTTTAACTTTATTCCATAAAGTTTTCATGTCGAGTTTTGGGTTAAGTGAGTTAACAAAGTTATTCCATGTTTCCTGCTTAGCTTGTTTGCAAGCTCTTTTAACCTGAGCACTAGCTTTCTTGTATTGCAATAAATTGATTTGAGTTCTATGCTTTTTAAATTTTGTCCAAGTTAAATTTTTTTTATTAATAAGTTTGCTAATTTCCGAGTTAAACCAAACTGGGCTGTTACGGTGTTTCAGATTACGACTTACCGGTATGGACTCATTGGCAGATTTTCTCAGAATTCTTTTAATTTGCGCTGCTTCTCTATTGATGTTTGATGATGTTACGTATTCCACGTTAAAGGTAACAGTTTTCGCGGTAAAGAGATCCCAATTAGCTTTTTTATCAACGAATCTTGAGTTGAATTTATAAAGTTTAGAACAAGTGTTGTTGCATATGGTAATGGGAAAATGATCACATATTTGTGGTTGTTGAAAACAGGACCACGTAAGAACTGAAGCCAGGTCGGAATTGGCCATTGCCACGTCTACAGCCGTTAAAGTGTTTCTGGTGTTGAGAAGAGTTGGGCATCCATCGTTGAGAATAGTCAAGTTGCGGACGTTGGCAAAATCTTCCCATAAGATTCCGCTCCTGGAAGTGCTGTTGGAGCCCCACAGGGTGTTGTGAGAATTAAGGTCTCCAGCTATTAGATGGTGGTCAGAGTTGTATCTGGGAATGTCGTCAATAAGTTGCGGGGTAAGATAGACATCTGGTTCTTTGTAGATGTTAGTAATATACAAATCTTTTTTTCCATGGATTGTTAATGTTTGATGAAGTAGGTTATTGCTAGAAGTATTGTGATTAGAGACGTTTAAAGTTGCACTTACTAATATGGCAATACCTGATTTAGCATATGAGTAGTCCTTGTTGTGATGAAAGATTTTATAGTTCGGCAGGTGGAATAAATGTATGTTCTTATCTACTATGTGCGTTTCTTGAATAAGTATTACGTCGGGTTTATGTTTTGCAACGAGTTGTTCCAGAGCATATTTGTTGTTAAGAAACCCTTGCATATTCCATTGTAGAATAAATAAATTTAAACCTAAATCCATTATAAATGTTATTGTTTAAATGAGAATTTAGTAAGTATGAATTAGTTTATTTACTTTTTTTGGGTGAGTATGTTAGAATTTTGTGCTTTTTTGAGAGTTTCTGGGGTGATGATTACTGAAAGATTCGGGAATTTTTTGTATAATTTAGAATTCGGTGTAATAGATGATTCATATGAAGTGAGGGCTTTTTTAGTTGGTGAAGAAGGAGTATCTGTATCCATGATATTATCTGTGTCAATTGTGTCGAGGTTATCAGAAGATGTATTAGTATGTGTTGTAGCTGTTGGTGAGATTGGTGTTATATTTTGTGTTGCTTTACTGTTGGTTTTTGCACGTTCGATGATGGGTATACAGCTGTCATTGGAGCATCGTGGTTGTTCGTTAATTTTATGGTTGAACCGTTGTGGTTCTTGATTACTTTGTTGCTGCGATTTTTTCAAATGTTGTAGTTGCTGATGTAGTTTCACTTGATGTTGTTGTTGTTGGCATAATTTTTCTTTTTGTATATGATCATGTTGTAGTTGTTCATGTTGTAGTTCTAGAGGTTGTTGAAGTTGGATGTCTTGTTGCTGTATGGATTGTTGTATTTGGGGATGTGGTATTTGGGGTTGTTGGTATACGTTTGGCTGTGGTTGATTGATTGATTGATGTTTATATGTTTTTGAAGTTATCTGTGCATCTTCCACAGTCTTGGCTGTGCTTAGAACTTGAGCGAAGGTGGGGGCTGTTGATGTTTTTTTAAAAGGTACTATTGTGTGTAATGATGGGTACTCGTTGAAGATTTTCCAAGCCTCTCGAGCCGGACATCTCCGTTCTGTTTTAATTTTGTTAACTGCTTTGTGTTTAACGCTTGAATTAAAAAAAAAATACAGTGTTTTCGATTTTGAAAATTTTATTTTCAGGTAAACTGCACACAAATGGAGAAACAAAATTATAGCCACACTTTATTAAACAAAGAAAAATGTCCAAAATATATGACAGACGTGCATACCTTTCCAACGATATCTTGATAACGGCGATCGTATAAGAAACAATAAAGTTATTTGAATTTTTGTAAAAATAATCTAAAAAAAATGCATGAAAACATCATTATACTTAACCCAATTGCAAATATTTTCAAATTATTGATGCAGATTGGACGAACTTTTTCAGACCTATAATTTGAGACAGTTTATTTGTTTACAACTATTACACTAGTTAATATATATACGGAAAACATGATTTTTGGAGGTTTTTGCAAAATGGTTTAGCTCACTGACGGATTTCGGCATATCCAAAATATTTTGGGAATCATCATAAAATACATCAAGGTTCATTTTAGGATAGGTACAAATGAAACTTTTTTTTTTAAGGCACCTTAATATACATACATAAATTTAACCTTACGTTATTTTCTCGAAAATTCAAAACTGATATACCATTATATACTAGTATATATTAGAGCATTTCGAACATCTTTTTCTTTTTTTTTTTTGTACATGAATAAATTGCTATTGAACAAGAATTAGAAATGTTGGGTATGTTCGAGGCACTCAATAAATGTGGTAACACTGCGGCGTTTTTACGCGCTTGCAACACTGTTGCGTGGTGACCGTGGCGTTCAGGTTAAGTGTGTGGCTTAGCACGCCCGGAGCCCGAGTTCGATCCCCAGTCGCGGCGAAAAGTTTTTTCAATAAAAAAAAAATTTTTCTGATCGGTCACCACCTCTCTGCAGACAATAGCAAGAAATATGACGAAGACTTGAATTTTTTAAAACCATTCAATTACATCCTGGTGATATATTTTTCACGCATTTCCGATTGAATTATATTAGTAAATTTATATACGTGGCCAAAAATAATAATAAAAAATAATATAAATAAACATTTGTCTTGATTTTCTTCATCCATTATTATTCTGCAGACAAAAATTTTGTGTTGCCGCTTTTTCGCATTTCCTGCGCATCAAATGTCAAATTTCTGTTCGCTAGAACGTTTTGCTTTTGCCAATGTTGCCAGAAATTAGCATAGAACGTGATGCTTTGACAAATCACGCAACACAGCCGCAGTGTTTCCAGCTCGAACATACCCGTTTTCTGGTTGCTACTTTGATTCATGTGTATGGGTTCATACCAAAATATGTTTGAAATGGCGTATAGAGCAAAGTGGATTTTTTGCAATGTAAGAAAAATTCCTTTTGTACCTGAGATCAAGGATGAGCAAATATGGGATATTTTTGGGATTGCCATTTTTACACAAATATGTGGTGGGAAATTCAGAAAATTCTATCGAGTTTTATAGTTTTAGAAAAAAATGGCTTCAAACTTTAAATTCAACCCAATCAGCCAAACAAGCTTACTGATTAAGCTTGTTTGTTACTATTGTAGAACACTTACATGTAATTGTAGGATAAACGAAAGTGAACCCTTGGAATAATATTACTTACTTCAAGCTTAATCCAAGTGTTGTTTTTACAATTGGATATTAGTGTTTAAATTAGTTTTTCCAAGTATGCTACATTCAACAAATCATTTAGCACTCGCGAAACATTTTTATTCCGTGGCTCAGTTGGTAAACCACTTCCCAATCGGCCAAACAAGCTTGGAATAAGCTTGAAACAAGCTTACAAACGTAAGCCTCAAGCTTGGATAACGATTTCATTTACTATTGTAGAACGCTTACATGTAATTGTAGGATAAACGAAAGTGAACCCTTGGAATAATATTCCTTACTTCAAGTTTAATCCAAGTGTTGTTTTTACGATTGGATATAAGTGTTTTAATAAGCTTTTTCCAAGTGTGCTACATTCAACAAATCAATTAGCACTCGCGAAAAATTTTTATTCCGTGGCTCAGTTGGTAAGCCACTTGTTTATTTGAATTGTTGTGATTTGGACATCCAAGGTTCAAATCCCAACCGGAACATTTTTATTTTTATTTATTTTTTATTTTCGTTTGTTAAAATTGAAGCATGTATTTATATGAAAAATTGCTTGCCTTCAAAAATTTTTGTGTTTGCTACCCCAGGGATCGAACGCGCGAACCATCGCATATGAGTCGGACACTCTAACAGCTTGCCGTTAGCCTTATGGCTGCTGAGCGAACAAAATGAAAATAAAATACATTTATGTATGTATATATGAGAGCATCACAACTTTGAACAGTTGTGAAACTATTACCGTTGTCAGCGTTATCTAAGTATGATTGCAAAACACTTACTTAATGCAAGCCTTTCCAAGTAAAGGGTGATTTTTTTGAGGTTATGATTTTCATGCATTAGTATTTGACAGATCACGTGGGATTTCAGACATGGTTTCAAAGAGAAAGATGCTCAGTATGCTTTGACATTTCATCATGAATAGACTTACTAACGAGCAACGCTTGCAAATCATTGAATTTTATTACCAAAATCAGTGTTCAGTTCGAAATGTGTTTCGCGCTTTACGTCCGATTTATGGTCTACATAATCGACCAAGTGAGCAAACAATTAATGCGATTGTGACCAAGTTTTGCACTCAGTTTACTTTATTGGACATTAAACCAACCACACGAATGCGTACAGTGCGTACAGAAGAGAATATTGCGTCTGTTTCTGAGAGTGTTGCTGAAGACCGTGAAATGTCGATTCGTCGCCGTTCGTAGCAATTGGGTTTGTGTTATTCGACCACATGGAAGGTTTTACGCAAAGATCTTGGTGTAAAACCGTATAAAATACAGCTCGTGCAAGAACTGAAGCCGAACGATCTGCCACAACGTCGAATTTTCAGTGAATGGGCCCTAGAAAAGTAGGCAGAAAATCCGCTTTTTTATCGACAAATTTTGTTCAGCGATGAGGCTCATTTCTGGTTGAATGGCTACGTAAATAAGCAAAATTGCCGCATTTGGAGTGAAGAGCAACCAGAAGCCGTTCAAGAACTGGCCATGCATCCCGAAAAATGCACTGTTTGGTGTGGTTTGTACGCTGGTGGAACCATTGGACCGTATTTTTTCAAAGATGCTGTTGGACGCAACGTTACGGTGAATGGCGATCGCTATCGTTCGATGCTAACAAACTTTTTGTTGCCAAAAATGGAAGAACTGAACTTGGTTGACATGTGGTTTCAACAAGATGGCGCTACATGCCACACAGCTCGCGATTCTATGGCCATTTTGAGGGAAAACTTCGGAGAACAATTAATCTCAAGAAATGGACCGGTAAGTTGGCCACCAAGATCATGCGATTTGACGCCTTTAGACTATTTTTTGTGGGGCTACGTCAAGTCTAAAGTCTACAGAAATAAGCCAGCAACTATTCCAGCTTTGGAAGACAACATTTCCGAAGAAATTCGGGCTATTCCGGCCGAAATGCTCGAAAAAGTTGCCCAAAATTGGACTTTCCGAATGGACCACCTAAGACGCAGCCGCGGTCAACATTTAAATGAAATTATCTTCAAAAAGTAAATGTCATGGACCAATCTAACGTTTCAAATAAAGAACCGATGAGATTTTGCAAATTTTATGCGTTTTTTTTTAAAAAAAAAGTTATCAAGCTCTTAAAAAATCACCCTTTATTATTGTACATCACTTGCTTTTTGTGTTTTACGCAATAGTTATACAAAGCAACTTGGAAATTTATTACCTCAGCAAGTGTTTTTCAAGCGTTCTTGGATAAGGCTTGCTTTTTGTATTGCATGTAAGCTTAATCCAAGCACTATTTCTAAATGGTTGATTGGGAATTTACTCAAAATCTGATTTTTGCACATAGAGCAAATGAATCTCCGGACGACGACGTATTTCGAACTACACGTGTTAAACATTTGAAGCATGAACCTCAACTAAAAAAAAAAAAAAAACAAATTGGCCATTTCAGCCCTTGAAAGGACTTTGACCGAGCTTCTTATGATCAATTGTGTTGTATGTGTTATTAAATTTTTGCACACAATTGACCGAGAACTGGACCTACATGTTTTATGCCGACTCCGAACGGCTCATGTTCTCAAGAAGCTTTACATGGCATTATTTACTCTCTGAGGTTTGCCATTGTCTGCAGAGAGGTGGTGACCGATCAGAAAAATTTTTTATTGTAAAAACTTTTCGCCACGGCTGGGGATCGAACCCGGGCTCCGAGCATGCTAAGCCACACACTTAACCTGCATGCCACGGTCACCACCTCAACCTCAACTACAAAAAAAAAACAAAAAACAAATTGGCCATTTCAGCCCTTGAAAGGACTTTGACCGAGCTTCTTATGATCAATTGTGTTGTGTGTGTTATTAAATGTTTGCATACAATTGACCGAGAACTGGACCTACATGTTTTATGCCGACTCCGAACGGCTAAAGTTTATGTTCTCAAGAAGCTTTACATGGCATTGTTTACTCTCTGAGGTTTGCCATTGTCTGCAGAGAGGTGGTGACCGATCAGAAAAATTTTTTATTGAAAAAAACTTTTCGCCGCGGCTGGGGATCGAACCCGGGCTCCGAGCATGCCAGGCCACACACTTAACCTGCATGCCACGGTCACCACGTGTATTTTATTCACGGACTACACGTGATTTTCGTACTACGTGAATAGTATTGGTAATGGAATAGTAATGGTATTATCGAGACGGGCACGATTACAATTTCCGGGGAGCCGCGATTTGAAAGTGCTTTCTGGTAGAGAACAACAAAAAACATGATTCGCCGAACAAAAAATCGATAACTCTTCAGTTATCGGTTTAAAAATATCTTTATCTTTGCCGTTATTAATGGATCTTAAAGATTGATATGTCATTTGAAAGATCATTAAATGTGCTTTCAAATATATTTATTATAAATATCATTGCTATAATATTTTTAATTTTATAAGCGAATTTATTCCAAAGTTGAATTTTTTAATAAAAAGAACCGTTATTTTATAAAAAATTTACGTTATCAAGTTACTAAAAATATATTTTTTTTGAAAAGCTTACAGTTAGACCTTTTGTTTGACATATAAAAATATACATTTTTTTATTTAATTTCACACTATATTACATAAAATTTAAATTTTCCAAGTGTTTTCTTTGTTAAAAAATCTGTTCACAAAATTTTCTATATCTTTGCCGATATCCAATGGATCTTAAAGATTGACATGCTATTCGAAAGGTAATTAAATGCCTTTTCAACGATATATAATACAAATATAATTTCAAAAATGTTTTTAAATTCATAAGCGAATATATATTAGATTTGAATTTTTTAATTAAAGGAACCGTTTTTTTTCTGCAAAATTTTCGTTTTTAAGGTACTAAAAATATATATTTTTGATAAGCTGAAAGTTTACTTTTTTTTCGATAGATAAAAATATTTATTTTTTTATTAACTGATCGACCAAAAACTAAAATTTTTTTTCACTGACTCGAAAATCCCGTTAATTCATATAAATATTGTATTGTAATGGCGATATTCGTAAATATGGAGTAAGAAAGCAAAACATCTAAGGTAAATATGAGTGAAATAAGCAATTTTCCGTACAAGGGCAAATCATTATATCATAAAAAACACGACAAAAAGTCAAATAAATTATATATATTATATACCAAATGAAAGATAAATGTTCAAGCTTTAATAATTTACTCTTTATAATTCATAGTAATAACGGTCATTTTTGAGAAAATAACGGTTTTATGTAAGAAAATATATTTGTATTGCATAAAAATACCTATAAAATACAAAGTACTCAACAGATTTCATTAATTTAGAACTTTTCTAAAAGCCTTATATATAACCTTTTAAATTTTACCTTAATCATTAATATCGGTTATATATTAAGAATAATACAGCCGGTTTTCTTCATAGACCTTATAGCAAAAAAAAAATTTTAAAAAATCGATAACTCGGAAACAAATCGATAACACAACATTTCCTTTGGCTATTCTTATTTTTATTAAGAGTACTCTTCGAATCCATCGTCAAATCGCGGCGCCCCGGAAATCGTAATCTCCCCTGGATCTGGACTGGATTCTTAAACAATCCTTCCCAATCGTGCTACAAAGGATTCTCGAACATTCGTTTTCAATCGTGCTACAAAGAAAATAATATTGCATCCAGCATGCAGCAATTGCCGACAAAAAATGTAATGCATAATTTTCAGAAGAATTCGAAAAGGATCATTGCAAGTTTATTACAAAACTTCCTTCGAAACCGATGCAAAGCTTTTTGAATGCACATTAGTTCATCAAAAAAATCTTCTGAAATTTTCAAATAAAATTAAAGGAAATCGTGGAATAAACCCCTATATAAATGAATTCCTTTAATACATGATAGCACAAACATAAACTTTTGGGAAGATTTAAGGAGGGACATAACATTCACGGCAGAGAAAACATACCTTTTTTTAAAAATTCATAACTCAGTGAAAAACAAACATTTTTCCAAATTTTTTATTCTTGTACAGAATTGAACAAATTACAAGAAAACAAATTAAAAAAAAAATATATTTTTCACTCCAACATGGTTTTATAGAGCTCCAAACTGGCGGCAGAGAAAAAAACGGGGCCTCGTGGTTGCAGCGCTGGGAGTCGCAAAAATTGTCCGATCTGGAAAAAAAATTACTTAAATCTTAACAAAATTGGTTATCGTATGACAGGAGCTTTTTTTACATTTTTTTTAAATTTTTGGTGATGTTCCATATCTGAAAGTGTGTTTTTTCGATAAAAATATTGCCTTTAAAAATTCATAAAAAATCGAAAAAAATTTAAAAAAAGCTCGTGTCATACGATAGCGAATCAAGCTTAAAAAAATAAAAAAAATAAAAATTTCGTCAAAAAATGAACATGGTTTCGAGATAAACGCGTTCAAAGTTTCTGAACAAAGAAAAATGAAAGGAAAAATGAAAATGCGATCTCACTTATCCGGCTAACTTTTGAACTCGTAGAAATTTTTCCATGAAATTTTCTTAGAATCTTAAGAATATTTACTAAAATACAAAATTATAAAAAAGCCGATTTAAAAAAAACGGCCAATGTCATGTTCCCCGTTAAAGGAATGTGCAGATTCTAAGGATCTTTCTATTGTTTTTGCTAGCCATGACTAAAGACCAACATTCATAAATTTATCAACTTATTTTCTAAACAATTGTGTTTTAATTGAAATTATACAACAACTTTAAGTTACTTGATTTTGAAAAAACAGGAAAGAATAAAGTGTTATAAAATACAAAAAAATATTTTATTTGTTTTCAAGTAACTTCATAGTTGCTTGGTTTTGTGAAAACACAATAATCTTGTTTATATGAAATGAAAAAAATATTACAAAAATTTTCTCAGTATCTTAAGTTCGACTTCATTCTTAACAAACTGCAACGCAAAATAATTTGGCGAGCACAAGTTTTAAAAATGTCGCCTCTTAACTCTTCAATAATTTGAAAAATTTGTTAAAAATCTTATATACGGAAAGATTATTTCCTATAACGCAAAACCTCAATTTCTCACAATTCTCAAAAAACAAGTTACTTGGTTTTGTTATATTACGGGAGTTATTGCTAAATTTTATTAAAACTACTAAGGTATATCTTCGACTTGGCCGAAGTTTATAGCCCTATAAGAGTTGAGTTGTCTTCAACACAACTCAACTTCGGACACCACTGGAATATCTTTTGGTATCATGACTAACAACCATTTTAAGTTGAGTTGTATGGAATGCTTTCCAAATTGTAATAGAATTTAATGGAAATTTTGACAGATGAATGTAAATAAAAACAGCTGGTTTTTAACTTTCACTGCTTTTATAAGTTTGTGAAAAAAGTTAAACACGCATGAATTTTAAAATGAAAACTTCTATTTGATTTATTTTTTAACTGAAGAAGACAATAATTCAATGTGTCGCACGTTCGGAAATAACTTCGCGATAGTAAAAATCTTTTGCAGTTGCCGCACATCTAGCAATTTTTTTATTGATATCCTGCAAATTTGTTTAAACGAAATGCTTTTTTACAGATTCCTTAGTTTATTTAGGCTAAGCAAAAAAGCATTTGCTGATCTTTTAGATAATACCCATCTGATGATATTTTCCATCAATGAAACCATCAGCCCGATCCATGTTTTGCTTATTATTTTATAAAAATACTGTTTTATGTATTAATAAAGTTGTTCCAAAGGTATTTTTGATTATTTTCAAGCTTTTTCTATTTCAACTTTTCAAGACAACCTCAAAAATAGGCGTTTTAGTTTATTTGTTAAGAGCAGATCAAAGAATGTTAAAAAACTTGTTCGTGATTTTTATTTTATTCAGAGCGATAAGAGCAGATTGATCGATTTTTGTTTTCACTTATAGCACAACGAGAGTACTCTCGATGAGACTCTATGTGTTCTGTATTAAACGTTCGAGCACGTAGAGCATATATCAGATAACACTTACATGAAATAAATGAAAACGAATAATCTTTAACAAAATTAATAGAAAACAATAGAAATAGCATACAAAATATATAATTGTGCAAAAAATATGATTTTAAATAATAATTTAACAAAAAATACTTTTAAATGACAGCTAAGGCATTTGATGCACGGTTTGATTTTTTTATTAATTCAGAGTTCTCTGAACTAACTCTGAGTAGAGTATTTTTGAAATATACTCCACGCGCTATAGCTCTGTGATCTGCTCTTCTCAACATAAAAACGAAAACGCCTAATGTAGTTGTATAATTTTGACACTTCATACAACTAAAATTTGTTACGGTTGTGTTCCATAATATCAAAAATTCTTATTCTTAAAACAATTGGAAAGATAACTGATTTGTGAAAAACAGAGTTGAGTTGTGTGTCATAATACCGATTTGTGCCTGGCAACTCAACTTTTGATTCAGTTGTAAATCATAATAGGGGCATTAAATACCCCAAGGCCGATTCGTAAGCGTTCAAAAACTTAAATTGTAGCTCTTTTTGTATGATATTTAAAAAAATTTTAATATTTTAAACACGTCTAAAATCCATTCATATCAAATTGTTTTTCTACAGCGTAAAGACAAGCCTTTTTATAAAGTTATCAATTTAAGGGTTGTATGGGAGGTGGGCGTGTTCGTGGGTGGATGAAGCCCATTTTCCTAACACACCTTAATTTTGATATGAAATGGATAAATATCTAATTTTATTTTTGTAGCTTAAACAGAAGCCTATTTATATAGTCTTAAATCTTGGGGTTGTATGGGAGGTGGACGTGTTCGTGGTTTGATGACGCCCATTTTTCTAACACGCTTTTGTTTTGATATAAAATTTATGAATATCTAATTTTATTTTTGTAGCTTAAACAGAAGCCTATTTATATAGTTTTCAATTCTGGGGTTGTATGGGAGATGGGCGTGTTCGTGGATAGATGACGCCCATTTTTCTAACATACTTGTTTTTACATAGAATACACAAATACCGAATTTAAGATTTGTAGCTTACATATTAGCCTCTTTTAAGAGTTTTCATTATTGTGGTTGTGTAGGAGGAAGGCGCACATAGGTTGAAGAGTGTCCGAAATAAATTTTTTCTTGTTCGTCGATTTGGATAATTTTTTGGTATTTTGTTGTCAGATATCTGAATATTATGATGCCGTAATATTAGGCTGATATATTTATTATTTGTTAGGACAGACATGCTCGAAGTTCATATATGTTCGCTTGTTCAAAATGGCATGCAAATTTACTGTATATTCAATCTCTTGGTACAATCACAGTAAACTTATCATTTGACTTTGTTGTATATTTTTGTAAATTACAATTGTAATAGATGTGATTTGCATTAAAAAAAGTTAGAAAAAGTGCCATAAAAAAAATTTCGTAGAACAAAATATAAACAACATCAAAATTGCAATGTTCATCAATTTCAGTGTTCTGCATCTTTTTAGCGCTGTGGAGCGCTGTTTAACGAAAGATGTCAAATTACAGCTTGAAGTCTCAGCTAAAAGTTAAAAAATTATCAAAAGACTATGCTTAAATTACTTATTCATGTTTTTCTATATGTTTTTTCTATGGGAGGTATATATTTTCAGGAGCCTATTCTACAAGTATAATATTTATATTTTGTGAAAATTGAGTTGATACATTAAAAATCCAGAGATTTATGCTACTTTTTTAATACAAGGTGTATGGGAAGTGGGCGTAAAAGTGGGCGGATATTTTTCAAATTTCACATAAATGATGCTGAGTGTTTAATAATGCTATGTGCCAAATGCCGTAGGTCAAAATTTAATTTTCACTTTCTTGATTCAAACAAAAAATGCCTATGTGCTAAGTTTCACTGTCCTTCGACAACTTCTTCTATTTTTTGCCGCTCGTTCTATGAACCTCAACCAATGTGAGGCGTGGTTTTCAACCGATTTAGTCTATTCTTGAACTTGATCTTTGTTTTTGAAAATATGGCTGAAATATCGAATTTCAATAGGAAAGTTTCAAAATATAGACGGACATGGCTAAATCAACTCAGGTGGTGATGCTGTTCAAGAATATACACACTTTTCTATACTTCCCACGTCTCTTCATGGGCGTTTACCGTCGTGTCAAAATAAATATACTCCTTACGCAGTACGCGTGGGTATATGAAAATTGAAAAAAGGCAAATGTGTTAAGTCCATTTTTTCAACTTTTGACCCCCTATAACTTCTAAACCACTTGAGAGCGACCTTTTATTTTTCAGAATTGAACTCAGGATCCCCAAATCCATGTTATTAAAAAAAAATTTTGCGTTTCCATTATTCTTCAATTGTGCCTTTTTGTTAATTATTTGTCATCGTGTTGAGTTGTGGGAGTTGTGATCGTGAACCCAAACCGTGTAGACGTGTCGTACAATTTCGTCCATTCGTTTATAAATTATAAATCGTGTGTTTTTAGTGTTAACAAAATATTAGCCAAAAAACATGAAATATTAATAATAATATAATAATAAAAGAGCCGAGGGCACTGATCTTTTGTGTTTGTTTATGTTCTTTACCGTGTTTTTTTTATTATTTTTTTTTATTTTACACTGTCCGCGTTTAATATATGTAACGTTAAGAATTGTTTTGTGTCTAGTGTTCTGTGTTAACATTAATAAAAATTAATATTTGCTACTTGTGATCGTTTGTGTGCCTCCGGTTTTGTTTTCGTGTTCTATATAAATGTATTATATATGTACACTGGTGGCCAAAACTAAAGCAACTCAATATCAGTATGGGGCATAAACTTAATAAAATTCACAATATTAAACTTAGAGCGAGTTTTTTTTTTTCTAAAACATAATTATTTATTAACTAATTGAAAAAGAAACTGAAAGAATTATATTCATTTATGTATGTTTTAAAATAGTGTAATAAATGCATAAGGCTCAAAATTTCCTTGGTCATAACTAAAGCAACTCTACTGTTAGATTTGTTTTGGCAACGATAGTTGTAAGAAGAACCGTTGTAAACGTAGTAAACATGTTCCGTTATGTTTACTATAGTTGTTTGCCTGACATAGAAAAAGTTATTTTTGTAATTGGCTGCGTTTTAATCAAGTTAGAAGTGATTTTTAAAAATTTAATTAAAATGGCAAGAAACAAGTATAATTCATGTATAAAAGAGAAAATAATTAGTGAATACAACTCCGCCATCCTCACCGATTAGTTGCTGCTGTGAGTGAAATTGCACTGTGGACAGAATTGTGCGGGGTAAGGGTATAACACTTGCCTCTGCATGCTTTGTATGTCCATGGTGTTTAATCTATTTTTCAGTAGCAGCTAATTTCCTCTTATACCTTTATTTGTTTCGAATTTACACTGTGAGAAAATGTCGGGTCATTTTCGCATAGATTTTAGCAATGTACGTGGACTGAGAGCGAATTTCTTCTCGGTATACGCATTTTGTACTCTACATAGGCCTCAATTAATGGCACTAAGTGAGGCCCAGGTGAGTGAGGATGCAGATCCACTGGATTTTCATATACCTGGGTATCACTTACTGCCATTGTTTTCTCTGCATAGGGGCATCGACCTTTATATTAGAACAGATGTAGCCTATCAGTGCGAACGGAGTCTGACCGTAGCCGATCCGGAGTTCAGCTCCATGTGGGTGAAGTTCAGGGTCCGTTCGCATATGCTGCATTTCAGCAACGTATATAGAAGCCCGAATCTAGGGAGGGAGCCCACTTTTAACAAACTGGATTCCCTCTCTGATTCGATAACGCATATTTTGGGGTTGTTTCCTGACAGCAAAATCGTCGTAGCCGGCGATTTTAATGTCCACAACCCGGTTTGGTTATGTCATTCTGGCCAAATAACACCTGAAGGTCAATACGTTGAGCTTTTTGCTGAATTGTCAACGCACCTCTTGGTAACTCGGACCATGGTACCATCTCCGCTGCTTTTTCATATTCTAACCTGTGCACCTCTACGCCTAAAGCCCCCAAGAGGATTGCTTGGTTTTATGATAAAGCAAATTGGACTGTGCTAAATAATTTTTATCGCAACTTCAATTGGAAATTATGTTTCGCTGACAGAAATGTGAATGCCGCGGCAGTTATGGTACAATAAATTATTTTATTGGGCATGCGGTCTTTCATCCCCAATAAGATGAGAAGCATTAAACCAAAAGATCACTCATGGTTTAATGAGACTTGCAGGATTGCAGTCAGGTCCAAAGAGGAAGCCTTTCAGAATTGGCGTTCTAACAAAAATACTGATACTAAAAGACTTCGCATCAAGGCTAGGAATCGCTGTAATGCAATTTTAGAGCGCGAAAAGTTTCTTCACGAAACTCGCTTAAGAGAACAGGTTCTTCTCTGCCCCAAAGTGAGAAAAACTTTTGGTCGTTCGTTAAAAGAGTAGGCGAACCCTTTGGCTAAATTGTTTGCACAAAACTCCACAATCCCGGCTAGCTATCAGCCACTGCCCTTCATTGAGGGTAAACCTTCTGTCATGCAGGAGATTTACTATCGAACGAGAGCGGTTAAAAGGGTCCTTGCAAAACTCAACGTAAATAAAGCCTCTGGTCCTGATGGCATACCGCCACTTGTGCTTAAAGTGTGTGCCTCTACTCTTGCTCGGCCTTTGCGCAACTTTGGTTCAGTCCTATCTCCTACTTTGTTTTTGGTTTTTATCAACGACCTTCTGTCGTTGACTCATAACCCAATCCATTCGTTTGCTGACGACAGCAGCATTTGTCATTCACATTCGTTCAAAAAACGCCCGAGCTCTTCGGAGATTGAGAGAAAGAGGCAAAATATGAGTGACTCACTCATCAATGACTTGCAAAAAATCTCCGAGTGGGGTCTTGCTAATAGAGTAGAGTTTAATGCAAGTAAGACCCAGTGTTGTTTGTTAAATCACAAGCGAATGGATTGCCCTTTAGCTCCCCTCAATATGAATGGTGTAGATATTGCGAAGTCAGCCACTCTTGACGTTCTGGGCATATCGATTCAATCCGACCTTCGTTGGAATGATCATATTTTCGATGTGTCGAAAGAAGCGGCCAAGTGCCTAGGTTTCTTAAAACGGTGCAAAAAATATTTCACTTCAACTGATCTTCGCACTATCTATACCTCATATATTAGGCCGAAAATGGAGTACAATTCGCACATTTGGGCAGGGGCTTCAAGATATTATTTGGAGCTTCTGGACCGAATTCAACGCCGTGCGATATATTTGATTGGGGATGATAACGTTTCATCTCTCAATTCTCTTGGTCATCGACGCAATGTTGGGTCAATAAGCCTGTTATACAGGTACTACCATAGGAAGTGTTCAAGGGAGGTACACGACCTGACACCAGCTCGAGTATTTCCCAGGTCCACTCGGGCAGCTCACCTAGCCCATCCCTACAGTATTGCCTTGTTGCCCAACAGAACCTCGCATTACCGTGATAATTCGTTCTTCAGTCGCACAATAAAATTGTGGAATAATCTCCCTGCAGATGTGTTTCCTGGCAGTTTTGACCTGTGTAAATTCAAAACAAATGTTCACCGTCACTTTTCTATCTTTCCACCCTCCAACTAGCCTATTACCCATCTTCCGAATCAACACAATGCTTTCGCATTAATACTGGGCATCCCCTGAGCGTTGGTTCAAGCTAAAAAAAAAAAACATCTTTAATATTTATTTAAACATTTAATCTGAATGCTTTAGCAAAATTTTAAGATGAATATTTAAAGACTAGTTCTTTCCCGTCAAAAATGACGGGCCCGGTTTTAATAAAGAAAAAACATGAAATATTGATTTTCTTTAAGCTGAATTAAAAATATTCGATTTAAAATTATCCAAATAACAATTTTTAGTTCCAAATATTTATAAAATACCTTAAAATAAAAACGGAAACTATAGTAGGTACGGCGAAATAAGTTTAAAAATTTTTTGTAAAACTGAAAATTTAAAAATGAAAAATATAAAAAGTTTTTGAAGTTTCGAGCCTCGGTAGTCGAGTGGTTACCGTGCTTGGCTGCCAACCCAGAGGTTCCGGGTTCGAATCCCGGTCTTGCCATGGTCCTACGCTTTTAAAAAACAACAAAAAAAACAAATTGGCCATTTCAGCCCTTGAAAGGACTTTGACCGAGCTTCTTATGATCAATTGTGTTGTGTGTGTTATTAAATGTTTGGACACAATTGACCGAGAACTGGACCTACATGTTTTATGCCGACTCCGAACGGCTAAAGTTCATGTTCTCAAGAAGCTTTACATGGCATAATTTACTCTCTGAGGTTTGCCATTGTCTGCAGAGAGGTGGTGACCGATCAGACAAAATTTTTTATTGAAAAAAACTTTTCGCCGCGGCTGGGGATCGAACCCGGGCTCCGAGCATGCTAAGCCACACACTTAACCTGCATGCCACGGTCACCACGGTCCTACGCTTTTACCTTTCTTTAATTCTTTCCTCATTTCTTATCAACTGAAATTAAAACTTCATCAATATATACGACTTTGGAAGTTGTAGTTGGTGGTAGAGATGTTTGTGGAATGAGATTGCTTGATAACTCGAATTGACTGAGGTAAAGGCATAACACTTGCCTCAGATTCAAATTCGAATGTTGATAGCACTCCGCTACATAAGAACATTCTACACTTCTTTCTCTTGATTTCACTTTCCCTCCTACTTATCTATCTCCCCATTTACGAACCAAGGCAGACTTGACTGAATAGGTTTGACACCTGAAATCCTTGGTTCAAAGCTAAAAAAAAAAAAAAAATGTTATAGTAATTGCTATTTTTAACGAATTTTAAAAAGTGCCTTATAAGGGTTTTTTTTTATTTACGAGTTTTTCGTGTGTAATACACTATAACAATTTTACATTAGTTACAATTTAATTTAATTTAACAATTTAATCCGTTGGTTGCTGTTGCCAAAATTTAAATCAGTCTTAGTCGAAAATAACAAAATCAGAACAAAAAAAAAAAAAGTAGAGAAAGGACACACGCAGGTGGAGTGTGGCACAGGTCTTGCAAAGATAGTGACAAAGTTGAAAAGCCAGACCATATATTTGTCATACGACTATGTCAGGTTACAAACGATTCCCGAAAAACAGTCAAACTTAACTACGAATGTTAAAAAAGCCATTCGATACATTATATATGAGTCATGATTGTTTTAAAAACTATAAGGATAGCAACCTTTTGGATTTTCCAGCATTAGATCTGGACGAGCAAAAACTGATCCGACAGTATCACAAATAATATCTCATTTATACTATCCAAGATTACTTTGAATTACCTACAAGAATTAAGCAATATTCAGGTCAAATAGATCCAAAGCAAACCGATCAACTTCCAATCCAATTCCTCGGAGTATCACTACTATTACAATAAACTTAGCCAGGTCAAATAAAAGTTATGCAAATATATAACAGCGTCAATTATTTAATTTGTTATCTCTTGTTTTTTTATATTTGTACTAAATTATTTATATTAAGAAATCATTAATTATTTCCTCATTATATTAAATTTTAAAAATTTTAAAAAAATAACGCCGTTGTATGAAAATTGGTTAAAAACAGACATGCTCAACGAAATCAACAAAATTTTTTCGTTTCGTTGAGGCCGAAAAATAAATTATCAAAATTATTTTGTTTTTTAAATAACGTTAAAAATTTATCAAATCAAATTTCGTTTCGTTGAAAAACAAAAAATTTTCTATAATTTTCTCTTATGCTAAAAAAATTTCTTCTGATACAAAAAAAAACGAAATTTTTTTGTTGAAATTAACGTTATTTTCAACGGTTGATTGGGAAAAAAACAAAAAAAATTTATATCGTTTTCTCTGAAACGAAATATATATTTTTCGTTTTTTGAATTAACGTTATTTTTTTATTTCGTTTCAACGAAACAAAAAAAATATTTCGGTTACCGTTAAAATTAACGTTAACGTGCATGCCTGGTTAAAACTGATTTAAACTATGCATTTCTTCATAAAAATGATTATTTTCCTATGATAATAAAATTGTATCTTCACATTTTATTAGTTATAAAAATTTAATTTTCAATGCAATTTTTAATAATATTGTAGAAGAAGGGTTCATCAAAGTTATTGCTTATGAGGGAGTTAAACAGGTTCTCTGCTCTCCTGAAAACTTGTGTTTTTGTAGATAGACATTATTGAATATAAGCCTTCGATATATTATATTTAGACAAAATAAAACCGCCGCTGTAGAAAAATTGTTATAAAAAATCGAGTGATTTATGTTTATATTTAGCGATAAATGGATTTTTATACTCCACGCGTACTGCGTAAGGGCAGTGGCGTACCTAAAAAATTTAGCGCCTTGGGCAAAAAGTGATTCGCCCCCTCCCTTCGTTTTATATGATCCTCATACATACAGACTTCCCTTGATTAAAAAACATGCAACCAAATTGATCACGTTTTGATTGACGGAAGGCACTCTTCCAGTGTACTAGACGTACGCACGATCCGTGGTGCTAACATAGACTCGGATCATTATCGGATCATCGCAGCCAAGATCCGCACACGTCTGTGCGCAGCTAAGAATGCTCGCAATCCTACACTAAGAATGCCAGACGTCGACAAGCTGCAGTCAAAACGGACGGCCGAAGCCTTCGCTACTCGACTCTCACTCCTGCTTCAAGAAAGCACTCCTCCGATCAACGATATATACGCACAGTGGACGCACATATCCCATTCTATGCGTACGACTGCCGAACAGGTGATATGCTACCACCGCCCTCGCAAACCAGTGGCACGACCAAGAGTGTCGCGACGCCACTGCAGAGAAGGACACGCCTACAAAGCCACCCTGCAGTCGGTTGTAACGCGTGCTGTTATGGAGCGATACCGAGAGAAAAGGAGGGAAGAGAGACACATTTTCAGGCAAAAAAAACGAGAGGCGGAAATGCGTGAGTGCGCGAAAATTGAGATGCATGGCGACAGGAATGAGAATCGAAAATTGCAAGGACGAGAATGGGAATCTAGTGACAGATATCCAGAGTACACTGGTGTTATGGAGGGAACACTTCTCTAGTCTTCTAAATGGCGACGCTGACAACAATCCCGCCAGTGGAGATGATATCCCGGAAACCCCAATTATGGATGACAGCGTTGAAGTTCCGCTGCCCGACTATAACGAGGTCTTAACAGCTATAGCTCGGCTTAAAAACAACAAAGCCGCAGGAGCCGATGGCCTACCGGCTCAGCTGTTTAAGACCGGTGGCGAAGCTCTGTTTAAATGCATTCAAAGACTTCTATGTAGAATATGGTCGGAAGAATGCATTCCAGATGATTGGAACCTCAGTGTGCTCTGCCCAATCCACAAGAAAGGCGATCCCACCATTTGCGCAAACTACCGGTGGATTAGCCTTCTTAATATCGCATATAAGGTCCTGTCGAGCGTATTGTGTGAAAGACTGAAGCCCATCGTTAACCAACTAATTGGACCTTATCAGTGTGGCTTTAGACCTGGAAAGTCCACCATTGACTAGATCTTCACGCTCCGACAAATCTTGGAAAAGATCCTCGGAAAACAAATCGACACACCATCTTTTGCCGATTTCAAAGCCGCCTTCGACAGTCCAATAAGGAGTCACCTATACTCTATCATGTCTGAATTTGGTATTCTTGCGAAGCTAATACGTCTTTGCAGGATGACACTGAACAACACTAGCAGCGCATTGAAAATCGAGAAGGACCTCTCCCTTCCGTTCGATACCAAACGAGGTTTCAGACAAGGTGATTCCTTATCGTGCGACTTCTTTAATATAGTCATGGAGAAGATCATCCGAGCTACTGACCTGAGACGCAGCGGCACAATTTTCTATAAGAGTGTTATGCTGCTGGCGTATGCTGATGATATTGACATCATTGGCCATAATAAGCGCGAAGTCAGTGCAGCATTCTCCAGGCTAGGAAAAGAGTCGAATCGAATGGGTCTCGCAGTGAACGCAGATAAAACGAAGTATCTTATGTCAACAAACAAACAGTCCCAGCGTCTTGAAAACCACGTCACTGTTGAAAACAACGCCTTTGAGTTAGTGAAGGACTTTGTTTATCTGGGATCCAGCATTAACTCCTTCAACGATATCAGTATTGAGATTAAACGAAGGATAACTCTTGCCAACAGGTGTTACTTTGGGCTCAGTAGGCACTTGAAAAGCAGAGCTCCCTCTCAACGAACAAAACTAACGCTTTATAAGTCAATAATCATGCCCGTCGTACTATACGCATCATAAACCTGGACGTTGAGCAGCTCTGATGAAAGGACTTTGGGAGCGTTCGAGAGAAAAGTCTTTCGCAAAATCTATGGTCCAATCTGCGTCAATGGCGAGTACCGAATACGATGGAACCACGAGCTGTATGAGCTATATCGACCCCTTTGCGCGAAATTATCGAAATTAATTGTGTGCCATTTTTTTCGAAATTGACTTTTTAATGCAACTTTGTTCTACATCCGCATCACCCTGTAAAATATTGTAGCTGAAATCCCTATAGGTTCTCCAAAAGCACTTGCTAAATTTTGTTTTGATATTGCAAGCTAAAGCAGAAAAGTAGAAAAAACGCTCTCCTGTAAAATTTGCTTTTTGGCACATACGATAATTTCGCTCAAAGGGGTCGATATGCCGACATCGATAAAGTCAAGCGTATTAAAATAGAGCGGCTTCGCTGGCTAGGTCATGTCGAGAGAATAAACGACGAAGCTCCAGCGAAAAAATTATTGGATTCGGTACCCAGCGGTGGCCAATGCAGACGAGGAAGACCGCATCTCCGTTGGAAAGACCAGGCATTGGATAACCTGACAACGCTTGGAGTTTCCAACTGGCGCCAGCAAGCGCACGACAAAAGAGGCTGGCGCAAATTCTTAGACCAGGTCAAAACCGACCAACGGTTGTAAGCGCCATCTAAATAAGTAAGTAAGTACATACGGACTCCGTAGATCGAGTAATTATACAATTTTCAAGATAATTTTTCACAATTTTGATGCTCTATTTCATTATTCATGCAAATTTGCGTACATATTCGTACGTCACTGACGAATCGCTTATACTTATACTTGGTCGGATATATTTGATCGAATTTGCTCACTTACAACAACTTCAATATTTTCGTGTGTGTTGTAATTCTGAGAATTGACTTCGACGGCGCAACGCTCTGCTACAGCAAGAAAAAACATTTGCATAGCGTTGTTGTTCCTTGCTCGTGTTGATATCAAAGTTTTTGCTGCTGCGTGTATTTTGTTGGTTTGTGATGGCTAGTTTTTTTGTAATTTTTGAAATTTGTTTAAGGATCATATTAGCTCAGAGAACACATGTTGCTTTTGCTATTTTTTTTTATATCGAAGTAATAATTTTTTATTTTTTTTTTGTAATTTATAATTTAACTCACTGCCACAACACCTCTGCTGTAGATAGTTTTTAATGATGCGATATTTTCTCGTGGCCACAACATTGTGATACATTACGGTGCGCAGTGATTCGTTCCATAGACAAAAATAAAAAATTAATGACAGAAAATAAGAATGATTTCGTACCGTTTTAAAGGTAAAACATCAACTAAAACATATGAACAAATTTTTTTTTAAAGTTAAATATACGCCAATTACATACTTAACCTTTACTTCATACTAGACCTAGAGTGGCGTTTCAAGCCACTCGTTTGTAGTGCAAGCCTTTGCTATGTTATGTTCTTATCAATGAAATCAAACATAACACTGCACAGAGCACTTGTCGCTTGAGTAGAACAAGAACAAACAAAAACTGAATCAATGTTATTCGACAAGGAAGAATGCTATGACTGGAAAGTAATGTAAACAACAGCACAACGCTTGGTTTTTTTAGGCGATGCATTAGGCGATGCTAAGCAAACAATTAAAAAAAAAATACTTACAAAGCAGACGTTAACTGCGCTTAATCTATACTATTATATAAAAAACTTCTCACGTATCTACATAGCCGTATAACCCAAGAACAACTCAACCGATTTTTGTAATTCTTTCACTTACATAAAGCAACATGTTTAACTTAGTCCGTGGCGTTTTTTTCTTTAAAACTGCTCTTAAAAGTTATTAAAACTTGAGTTTAAAAAGAAGCCAAAAAAATCAAATCCAAAAAACATTGCTGCATTGAATCGTTAGTTACACAACCAGCGCGCTGCAGCGTAAAGCTTTCTCGCTCTTTTCCTCTCCGATTGTGTTTGTTGTTATTGTTTCTTTTACTTAAAGTGCTTTATATAAGGGATGTTTTACGTACAAGAGCAGACGCAAGAAGTTGTCTCATTCAGTTGGCGCTGAGACTTCAAGCAATTAAGTCTTATGCCATGTTCACACAGAGAGTTTAGTTTGCGTTTCCAGTACAAAGTTGCGTTTTGCCCTTAAACTCAATTTAAACGCTGGCGTTTCCAGTACAATTATGCAGGAGAAAACGCAACTAAACACAACTTGCTTTCTACGTTTACCAAAACTCAATTTGATAAATGCCTAAAAGTATGCTAGTGTTTGATAAAAACATTCGTTCAGTTAGATTTTAGCTGTGTTCGATTCGATTGAACGATAAAAAATGCCAACAACAGCTGATTCTCAATTGTGCAAGTTTCTATTTGTATTTTATTTTTAACAAAAATAAGCCAAAAAACAAATAAAAGAACTTGGGAAAGTTTAGAAGATGAGGGTTTCTCATCAGTCAGTCAGTATGGGCCGTAAAAAGCTGAGTTTTGAGCGAAATTCCAAAAATTGGCGATCATTTCAATCCACCGTAAACTCAATTCTGCCGACGCACCTCTGTGTGAACAGCTGGATTCAAACTCAAACGAAACGCAAACTAAACTCTCTGTGTGAACATGGCATTAGATGCTTAATTTTTAGCTATGTCATATTTATGCTAAATATGTAAATGTAAATGTTTTGGTCATTAATACAGACAAACCTGTTTTTATGCGGTCTGTTTCTGTGCGATTTCTTTTTAGTGCTAGTTGTTTTAAGCGATTTTTTAATTTACGCACATTCTTTAATGCGATTTCTTTTATGGTGCACAAGAGTTTCGTGAATTTGTTCGCCCGTTTTTTTCTAGGTACTTTATTACCGCACAAAAACAGGTTCGACTGTACTTAAAAAGGTAGATACAAAATTTGCAACAAAAATTTAAAAACCAGTTCAATGTCCAATTTTAGTTCCTTCATTTATATGCGTTTCCTGACGTTATTTTTGATTATAAAATTATATTTTAATTATAGCCTTGATTATAAAAATCGGATAAGTGGTATCCAAGATAGACTTGAAAAGAGCGAGAAAAAAATTTAAAATATTGGCGCATAGAGTTATCAATGTGTGGAAAGGTGTGTTCGTTAACAGGTGTAAGTGTACTGATACGATACTGAAAGGTGTGGTAAAATTCATTTACAAAATCCTTAAATTAATTTAAATGGAACAGTTTTCATCCCGATGCTGCTTACTTTAAAACAAGATGTTAAAAGTTACAGATCTTCATTAAGTTTTAGTTCGTGTTAAAGAATTAAAATGTCGTTTTTGGGAAACGAAAATAGATTCCTGAGCTGAAAAAAGGTAAAAAGCTCTTTATTTAGACTTCTCAGACCTTACCGAATGTAATTTCGTTTTTGGAGCTAAAATTAAGTGTACTTGAAAATCTCCTATTCAAATAAAGAACGGTCTTATGTAAAAAGTAAAAAGTTACTGCAACTAAACCACAAGCCTTCAAATATTTTCATAAAAATATGTATCGCCCATTTCATATTGAAGTATAATATAAGTTGCACTCACCATTTCCGATTGGGCTCAAATTTTTTTATTGGATTGGTTTATTGTTTTAAGAGAAAATTCGGAGTTTGAGATTTAAAGAGTTTTTTCGCGGACCCACAGCCGTGCGTATGCCTAAAAAGGGTATATTTTGAGACAACATAGCTCTGTCAATTTAAATTGATTTTTGTAAATTTTATTTTTTAATTTTTTAAATTTTTAATTTAAAAGTTTAATGCCATGCCAGACGTTATATTTTTTTTTAACTTTCATAATTTAAATGAAAATTAACCATGAAAATAAATCATGAAATTTATTAATGAAAATAAACTTTATACTCTTTTAAAATGAACTTCTAAAACGTACGTATGATTTTCTATAATAAACATTTTAAATTGAGCTTTTAAAACGTTCGTTTGTTAGTTTAAAATGAACATTTTACAAAATAACTTCTAATTATTCTTCAATTCTAAAATGTTAATTTTAAAATATCAAATGAACGTTTTAAAAACTCATATTTAAATGTTTTTTATAGAAAATCAAACGAACGTTTAGAAGCTCATTTTAAAATGTCCGTTTTTAAAATGAAAATAAATTTTAGAGGACCAAAATCAAAATCTGGGTTACACGTTTTCAAAAGTAGCACATTTCTGCTTTTCTGGAAAGTAACGTAATACGAAAGGTTTTCACATTTTTCTCTGTGTAAGTAGAAGTGAATAACGACATAAGAATGCATTCAATGAATACAAAATTGATCTATGAATAAAATTTTGAATTCATATTAAAAAATGTATTTATCATACATTTTTCGTATTCCGAATGTTGAATTATATTTTTTATTAAAATGAATGCTCCTAATAAGGAATGCAGTTCAGTTTCGTTATTCATTTAGCATTAATTGTTTTTCATGAATTTATTTCGTTTTCTATTATTTTGATTTTTTATTTATTATTCAAGTTTTATTCACTATCCCTTTCCGACCGTATACGCACAATTGTGACTTAATATGACTTAACTTTTTATAAGTTCAACAAAATGCTGCCATTGTGTGATTAGACCTGAAGCACAAAATTGTATATGATGTTTTTTTTTTAAAGAAAACCAAAATCTGCCCTTATATGTATTTGCGAAAACGAGTCGGAACAGTAAGTATTAACATTTATTTAAATTATTTAAAGTTTGATAGATACCATCTAATAAGTGTTTTAATGATCAAGGCACTACAACTTTTAATTAGAAAATGATATTCGATTTTGAATTTGTAATTTCATTTTTTTTTTAGCCACTTTCATACAAGTGCGTATCCTGAAATTAAAGGATTATCGAGCAATTTGACATAACAGTTTATTTCATTGATTTTTATGAATTAAAAAACGGCAGGATCTAAAATCAAATTTTAACCAACAGTTCTTGCGTAGATCGGAAAGGGTAATTAATTTTTAAACAAATTTTTTTTTTTTATTTATCATTAATTTTTATTCGATAAGTATTTATACCCTAAACCTGAAAGGTCAGGGTATATTAACTTTGTGCAAACGTTTGTAACGCATAGAACGAAGCGAGTCCGGTATAGAAAAGTATATATATTCATGATCAGCGTCATCTCGTTAGTCGAGCTATTCATGTCCGTCCGTCCGTCCGTCTGTGTGTTGTCCGTATACACAGGATAAGAAGAAGGAGTAGAGATAATTGGATGAAACTTGGTACACATGGTCACATGCACCCAAGGATCTGCACTATTGAATAATTTTGGAATCCGCCCACGGACACGCCTACCTCCCATACAACGCAAAAATTGAAAACTGCATAACTCAGCTCATTATTAACCAACAACAATAAAATTTGGTGTGTATGTATTTTATGTCAACACAAAGATGTTTTCGAAAAATGGACGTCATTCGCTCACGGACACGCCCACCTCCCATGCAACCCAAAAATTGAAAACGCAATAAATAAGCCTGTGTTTAACCTACAGAGCTTTAATTTGGCACATATGTATGTTTTTTATAACAAAACAAAGATGTTTTTGAAAAATGGACATCTCCGCCTACGGACACGCCTACCTCCCATACAACGCGAAAATTGAAAACTGCATAACTCAGCTCATAGTAAACCTACAACAATAAAATTTGATATGTATGTGTTTTATACCAACACAAAGATGTCTTCGAAAAATGGACGTCATCCGCTCACGGACATGCCCACCTCCCATACAATCCAAAAATTGAAAACGCAATAAATAAGCCTGTGTTTAACCTAAAGAGCTAAAATTTGGCACATATGTTTTTTATGACAAGACAAAGATGGTTTTGAAAAATGGACGTCTTCCGCCTACGGACACGCCTACCTCCCATACAACTCAATAAGTTTAAAACTCAATAAATAAGGTTATGTTTGTCATAGAGAAATTAAATTTGGTATTTATGTATTTCATACCAAAACTAAGGTGTGTTCAAAAATTGGGAGTAATCCGTCCATAAACTTGCCCACCTCCCATAGCGAAAGCACAATAAAGGCATTAACTGTGAGCTACAGGAATAAAACTTGATATGTGTAAATTTTTCATCAACATGCATATAAAATATAGGCTTCATGCGCCCACGGACACGCCCATTTACAATAAAAATTTTTTTGTTTTTGCAAAGTGGGTTTAGGGTATTTCATAGTCGGCCTAGACCGACTTTAGACTTTCTTTACTTGTTTTTATTATGCGTTTGGTTTTTATTAATTTTTTAACCAAAGTAGTATATTTTAAATTTGGTAACTAACCAAAGTCGATAGGGCTAAGATGGTTTTTTTAGTTGAAGCTTAATTTATAAGTAGTAATTTAATCATGGACCGTACCGGTTTTTTTCGAAAAATTCACATATTAACTGTTATATTTTAACTTTTATTTTTTCAGACAAAAGTACAAGTTATTTTGTGCCTTTTTTTCGGGCTAATATAACAGTTACTTTTGACTTTTATTTTATCAGTAAAAAATAACAGTTATTTTCTGCCTTTTATTTTTTCGGTCAAAACTATCAGGCAATTTGTATTTTTCAAAGGCCATTTTGCCGTCTAAAAAACTATTGATAGCATGTGTAAAATATGCGCACCGATAACATGAAAATAAATTAATGAATCCTAATATTTTTGACCGAAAAAATAAGTCACAAAATAACTGTTATTTTTGACCGATAAAAAAAAAGTTAACTGTAATTTTTTCCCGAAAAAATAAAAGGCACTAAATATCAGTTATCTTTTAACTTTGATAGGATCAGTCGAAAATTTTAAAGGCACATTTTTACTGGGCCTGCAGGGGGTGCAATAGCTTTTATTCCCAGGATTCCAATGATATCTTCAGATTCACCATTTCAATTTAAAAGGGTAAATTTTCCTGTAAGAGTATGTTTTGCCATGACTATAAAAAAAGCTCAGGGACAGTTATTCAATGTTGTTGGTGTTGACTTGCGTAATGATGTGTTCTCGCATGGGTAATTGTACGATGGACTTTCACGTATTGGAAATTCTTCAAACAAATTCATATTACATACTTCCAAACGATGAATGTTTTTCCAAAAACGTAGTTTATTCAGAAGTTTTTAGCAACTAAAAATGATGTCTTAACTAAGTTATTTTATTATTCTCTTCTTTTCATACCAAAAGGTCCTTTTAGATTTGTTATTAACATTTCAAAAGTGGGCGTGTTAGTTCATTAACCTTTCATACTTCGTTTCTGCGCTTAATAATTGTATTTTGCATATGCTCCAATGTTTGATATTTAATGTTGTCATGTACAAGTCTTATACAAGTAATATTATAAAATAATTTAGTTGCGATAATTGGAGGACCTCCACCAGGTGTATTTATTGGATTGAAGTTCCACACTATTGCATGTGATGTCTTTCGATGATTTTCACCTAGCTTCACGCAAAAAAAAAAACTATTAATGCTGTTATGACACTAATGCTATTATAACACACTATTTGTAAATAAAAAAAGTAAAGAACAACTCTAAAGTTGGTCTAGCCCGATTATGCTAAAACCTCCTTCTCCGAAAACGAACACAATCATATTTATTGAAGTTTGGACAGGACAACGTCTGTCGGGTCTGCTAGTATATATATAAATAAACAAATGACGCACAAAAAGGAATGAAAAAAGTAAATAAGCTTCTCCAAGGGTCTGCTGTGTTAGGATGTGATTGATCCATTTTTCGCTGTTATCAAAGTGTTCTGTTTTTATAAAACGAACAATATCGTGTTCTATTTAAGCAAACAGCGAACATGGTTATGTTTGAAGCCGACGAGTGCTCTGCAGTACTCGTCTGTTGTCATTAAATGCTCTGCTTGACTAACAGAGTTCTGTTAAGCTCTGAACTCTGCACTGTTGGCACAGAGAGTATATTATAACAAGAGGTTTTATGAGAATAACAATGCTCTGTTAATGTTAATTTCATGATGTCGCCAAGAGGACGAACTTTTTATTCTACCGTGAATGTCATCAATTCTTTCTCCTGAAATAGATAGACAAAATGTTTGTAGATGCTTGCAATTCTATTCTCTTCAAATTCTTCCCTCTTGTCCCCTTACCAATTGGTTTCCACCCCTCTGCCTATTGCTTTATGTTTGTTGTTTTTATAATCAACCACGATCGTTGTTGTTGTTAGGCAGGCGCGGATACAAGGGGGGTAAAGGGGGTAATTACCCCCCCAAGAACTTTTAAATACTTTACTTTTAAAGCAAAACACTTAAGTCGAGGTAGTGTAACTTCGCCTTTTTTTTAAAAAGGAGCCTGAAAATCAAGTTTACAGCCATTTTTTAAAGAATCAACTTTAAAGACGCCTTATTTTCTTACAAACAAAAATTAAAAAAACTTACATCAGCGGAAGTGTTTGCTTTACAATAATTATATTTTCGTAAAATATTAACAATTAGTTTAAAAATGCCCTTTACATGAAATCACTGAGCAAGTAACATTGATTTTGATTTGTAAAGAGCGAAATTAAGATTTTGGCAATGCAGACAAGAGTTGCCACTTAAAATATTTTATTCTTCTTCATTTTTACTGAAAACCTGCCAAACTTTATTGCAACCTATGTGCCAACAAATTCTACCATAACAAAACAATACGTGCATTGTAACTTTCAATTTTCACTTTATAAATTTTCAAAAAAAAAAGTTCAAACAATGTAAAATCCAATAGTTTGTTTTTACTTCAATTATTTTATCATCAGTTAAATTTTTTTTTAGAAACATTTCAGCTATATTCCTTGAGAAAATATTATATATCGTCGCTGCGCCTAAAAAATCAGGTATGTGATTTTTTATGATTTTTTTTTTATTGCATAATTGAATAGCTCTACTCAATGTCCATCTGTACGCTGAACGGCTTTTCGTTATCTCACATTGGAGACATTTTTTTTATTACTTTTGCAATAAATTCCTTGAAGAGTTTTTAAAATTTTTAATTTAAAATTTGAAAAATCAGGTATGTGCTCGAAAAATTTGATCATAGTAAAAACAAAATACCCGTAAAAAAATCGGTTATGTGTCTGAAAATGGAAGAATGCATCCTCGCTTCGTGCTGGAGTAAGAAGTTCAAGTTTTTTTTTAATATTTATCTCTAAAATTTGATAGCAAAAAATACAAAATTATGACATTGCAATAAATTTGGAAGCGCAGAGAATAAATCAGTTTTTTTGCTCTCTTGAAAAGTTGTCGAAAAACACATAAATGAATTTTGAGGCGCAGCGACGATATGTACATCTGTAATTCTTTTTGTCATATTTGTTATAAATATAACAGGGCTGTTTTAAAGTGAATTAATGTTAGGTTAATGTTGCTAAAATTGTATCAACTGCGCAAATAATTTGTTGCATACAATTATTTTTGTTTGAGTTAATTCTAAATTGTTTGGAATTCTGAAATTTTTCAAGCCTACTTTAACTTCATCTTTATATAAATAAGCGTAGAGAAAACAGTTAAGAAAAATTTTCTCCCGTGTTTTTCAACCGATTTTGATAATTATTTTTTTAAATGAATTAGAGGGTGGAGAAGGAGTGCCACAACTATTTTATACAACTATAAATAAGCAAACAAAAATTGGTCGATTTTCGACCCCAGGAGGTAATAGTAATTATAATTGCAACAAACCAACCAAATTACCTCAACCGACTTTCATGAAATGGAAATGGAACCTCATGGAAACTATGCTCTCGTATGCCCATGAGCAGTTACCGCTAATATGGGTTTATAAATAAGATAACGACACGAAACAAACGAGAAAACTTGCGAAGAAGTAGTTCTTGGATAATCGGATCGCGCTCTTGGAGTAGCCCGCTCAGTCGCCGGATCTAAATCCGATTGAAAATTTTGTGGTGTGATGTTAAAAAGGGCATTGCTTACTCTAAACCTTCAAACAAATATCAGCTTTGGGAAGAGGTTGAGCGAATTAGTACTCAATACCTATCAAGACATGTCAGGAGTTTGTGAACTCAATGCTTCGTCGTTGTAAAGCAGTATTACAAAGGTCATACAACTAAGCATTAATTACAAGAAAGAATTACAATTTATCTGAACTGTGAAGTTAATTTCCAAATTTTTTATAATTTTTATATTTTTGTTGAACTTTTTATCATCACTACTATTTTTTTGACTGCTGTAATATGACGCAAGTAGCAAATATTTTAAGTTATTTTGAGCTACTATCTTGTTTAAGTTCAAATTTTTTGTTAAATAAATGATACGATGTGGAGAATACTAAATCTCAACAGAAATTATTACATCTAAGAACGTGTGAGTTTTCTTACAAACTTTTGCTGAAACGTTAGGGGCACTACTATTTTTTGACCCGCAGCTGTAAGTGGGCGTGGAAAATATTTTTTTTTTGTGAATCCAAAATATCGAAGGAACATATAATGAAAAAGTAACTAATATATAGTTAGCGTTACGAACTAAAAAAAAACATAGAAATATTGTGTTTTGAGTGTTCGATAAATCGAACAGTAGTAAAAGATCGGTTAAAAATCAAGTTAAAAAATTAACTATAATTAAATTACAAATATATCCTTTCCTTTCTTATTTTAGAAGTTTGAATAATCAAGTATGGACTTATGCGACGATTGGGAAAATGCTTTAAGCAGCGAAGACTACAGTGATGATGATTTAATTAATGTAGCTATAAGTGCAAACAAACGCTTTCCAGCTATTGAAATAAAACCTTCAAACATTTTAAATAAGATATCGACTAAACGGTATGCAATTAAAAGTAGTTATAAAATGAAGAAATATGCAGCTAAAGCTAAACAGCGTTCGGTAACCTGGTAAGTTTTTAAATATATTTCATAAAACAATATCAAGAGTCTCATAATATTTGTGATTTTTCTTCTTATACTTCAACTAAATATAACTACCGGCAATTATGTACGCAATCCTATAACATATAGTTAATAATTCTTAAAAAAACATATTTTTTAAGAATTATATTATTGAAGCTTTCTGCCAAATAACTCATAAAGTAACAGATTTGCTACAACAACAAAGTTCTTTGCAGAACAGCCGAGCAGGCTAGACCATGGTTTCGTCGGATGCTACTTCGGCTCATCGGTAGTCTCTGTGGTTTATGTGCAAATGCCGCAAAACCAAAATGGAATTACCGAGGCACCTTTCAATTTATAAAAGCAGTGTTTTTCTACTCTTTTGCTAGTCGCAAAATTTCAAAAAATTGACTGCATTGATTCTGTAAAGATTTTGTTGGTGCGCTTTTGTGATTAAAATGATTAAAATGATTCTTAAAAAATATATTTTTTAGAATTATTAACTAAAACTAAAAAATTGAAATGCCACAATTTTATAACTCATATAACACATATTAAACAAAATTCAAATTAAACAATAGCTATACAATAGTGCAGCATTTTTCGATTTCGAAAAGGTGGGACATCTTATTTTGTGAGGTTTGATCCAAAAATGCATGAGCCAAAAAATTTATGGGGTAGTGGAAGGGTAAGTGGCGCTGCATCAAGGTCAAAGTAACAAAATTTCCGAGGTTTTCAGACAAATCAGCCCACAGCCGCTCAGGAGCCTCCCATGCTGGGTTGTATGATCGACCCTCAATAATTTTGTGCCCCGAATTTATTTCCAAACAATCTAACCACTTTTCCCCTCCCCTTTGGGGGCTTCTATACAAAAGCTATGTTTTTATGAAATTTACTCCTAACGCTCCCAATGCTACCAGAATGCCCCAAGAGGATTTATGTTTATGACCAACCATTATTTATTTATTCTTCCCAACATGTCTTCTGAATATACTTACCCCCTATAGGGGTAAGAACGATTTTTGTAATTAATACTGTCCCCACAATAGTATGGGGGACAATTTAGTATGGGAACCCCTTAAGGGGTTGAGATACGGAGTAGGCATACTCAGAAGAAATATTGGGGAGAATAATTTCACAAGGGTTGGTCAAAAACATGAATCCTCTAGAGGGATTTTGGTGGCAGTTGGAGAGTTGGAAATAAATTTCATAGAAACGTCATTTTTGTTTGGAAACCCCCCAAAGAGGTGAAGCAAGGGGTTAAGTATATATGAAAAAAACGTTGGGTGGAGATAGGGGCCAAGTATATTCAGAACAAATGTTGGGGAGAATAAATTAATAAAGATTGGTCACAATCATAAATGCTCTAGGGACATTCTGGCAGTATTGGGAGCGCTAGGAGCAGAGAATGGAAAATAACTGTACCTTATACGTAGCGACTAAAAATCGCGCGCACTCAAACATTTTCTCTCTCTATTCCGCATTTGGCTCTTCGACTCAAACACAAGCACAATCACTACCGCGCTGAATAAAGAGAGCGGAATAAAATTTTAGGGGTTGTGCTGTTTGATCTAAAAACATTATTAGCTTGATCATTATTTGATCATGATCCAAAAACCGTACCTTATGTAGTTGAATGTTAGCGAATGTTAGTGTTGCTGAACTACAGCAGAAAAATTTGTTGGCGCATGCAATAATTTTTTTAAAGACTGCATTTATTTCCGCATTTTTTTAATGTCTTTGAATTCGTTATTGTATCTTATTTAAATTCTTAGACAAAGCGCAAAATGTGTTAAAGTTGCATGGCAGCTGCCACTCCCACTTGGCTCCTTTTTGTTACTTTGACCTTGATGCGGCACCACTTACCCTTCCCCTATCCCAACAATTTTTTGGCTCATGCATTTTTGGGTCAAACCTCACAATCTAAGATGTCGCAGCGTTTCGTAATCCGTTGAGTCTGATGTTGATATTACTATATGTATCAACTTTAGATGATATGTAACCTGTAAGACTACTCATTAGAGTGTTTCGAAAATCTGACCCCCGATTCCGGAACCAAAATTAAATAGTACATGAAAAATCCTTTCCATTGGTGTACTTTTTTTTATTTGAACCAATTTTGGCGGCCCCCGAATTGCATTTTTGTGCATTTTTTTATCAGCTTTTGTACTGGTGACCCACTAATGGTTGATTTAAAAAGAAAATAACAGAAAGAATTTGTTTATTCGATATTTGAATATAGCAGTGCGATGCTTGTAAGCTAAAAGAATAATAATCTTAAAAGCTTTTTATTTGTTGGACGTTTATAAAAAAAAAGTCAAAAATAATAGTTATTTTTTGATTTTTTGACCGATTTTTTTTCGGTCAAAAATATATTTTGTTGTATCCCACAACATTGCGCATCACTAAGGGGAAGTAGAACGATATGTAAATTTACATAATGATTTACATTTCATAAATATATGTAGCTTATGTATTGATTTTGATTGGTTGGTATCGATTTGAATTTCCACTAAATGGAAATTATTGGAATTATTGGAATAAGGAAACGCCCTCGAAAACTGAGGATTTTCCTTTATAAACCACCGACCGGCGTAGAAACGGCGAAGAAAGAAAGATAGTTTTAAACTCATACCATCAAAACTGGTCGCAGCCTCGCCTAGACAGCGGGTCTTTTTAGATTAAATTATAAATTAAAAACCCAACTTTGGTCGCAGCCACGCCTAGACAGCGGGCCATTGTTGATATAAATTTAACAAAATAAAAACATAATCAACAAAATCAAACAAACGTCTTTTTCTTTCCGTCCATGGTCACTCTTCTCCTCGTGAAAGCACGGAGACCATCGGACGTTAAACACGACATTGGTGGCAGCAGTGGGATAAGCTACATCCCAAAAATCAACAAAAGGAAAAATTCTTTAATAACACAAGAAATAAATTCAATATTCAAAAAATAAAAAACAAAATTTTTTAAAAAAAAAAAAGCGTACCGAGGCTTCGACATCGGCTTTGAAAATTTAAAAAGTGAAAACAAAAAAAAAAAAACGTGCCGAGGCTATAACAGCGACAGTGAAAAAAAAGCTGTGAATAAAAAGTGGAAAAAAAAGAAAAAAAAAACCCAGGATAACCAGCTTTAAGACGTGAAGTCTCCTGGCCCATCTATAAACGAAGACCAGGACAACCAGCTATAGGGCTACTAAGAGCCTGCTGGCATCAACAAAACGAAGGAAAACATCAACAACAATCAGAAAAAAAAAAATTCTTAACAACGTCAAGCAGGAAAAACGACTGAGCCAACATCAACAACCCAAGAACACATCAACAACACCAAAAACATATCAACAACACCAGGAACAAAAGGAAGAATTGATACAACAATAGTAAGCAAAGAAAAAAACAAAAAATAATAAATAAATAATTATATACATATATATATATTCACATATTTTAATAATAGTTAAGTAGGCTATACAATTGAAAGTTTTTGCGAAAAGAAAAAAACAAGAAAACAATATATTTTTATAATTTTCTGCTCTAATAAAAAAAAAAAATATTTCAAAATTTTTACTCGTCAACACGCGACTAAGGTAGTACAGAACTTTGCTTCTCTACCATTTTTCGAAAATTCTTTTTGTTTTGACGCGGATTCTGATCCTGAGTACTTAAATATGGATCCCAAGTTTTCGTTGAACGACATTTATAATATCGTACCGGTTTTTAACGGCAACCCAGCCGAATTATATAAATTCATTGCATGCGGTAATATACTTTGTTCTTCTGCGAAGACCGACACAGAACATAAATTCATACTAGAGGTCATAAAAACACGGCTAGAAGGCTCAGCCTTTGAGCTCATCCAATTTAAATCTTTTGCCAAATGGAATGATTTGGTACAAGATTTGGAGAATGAGTTTAAAGAAGAAAAAACGCGAGCCTCTGCCCATAACGAACTTATGACAGCTAGACAAAATTTGAGAGAAACGAATTGGAAAATTACTGCATTCAATAAATTCAGCTACATTTTCTAGCACTAGCGAAATTTCGGTTCGCACATACGTGCTAGCGCAAAAATAATCATGTCTACTCTAATTACAATAGTCAAAATTCCTATCAAAACAGACAACATAATATAAAGAAAGAAATACAATCTATATTTTGTTCATACTGCAAACGGTCGAATCACACGTACAAAGAGTGTAGATTGCGGCCAAGGCAAGAATATAAAGAACACCAAAATCACAGAATCTTAGAAAATAATAGAGCTTTCAGACAATATCCAAATCCGTTTAGAGAAAACAACCAATTCAGAGGTCAATACAATCCTAATTATCAAACTCACCACGTAAATTATGCATCGGGAAACGAAATAGCGCGGGAAGAAATCAGCGGCGCTTCTCCCCGGATGCAAATAAAAGCCGATGTGCACCAAGCACAACATTAACATATTCAATTATAATACCTTTTTGCGAAGGATACGATGAGCCAGTGCTTCGTATTAAACTCGAACCTTCAGACAAACATATAACTTCACTTTTAGTTGACACAGGCGCACAAATTAGTCTTTTAAAAAACACAGAACAAAAGTACAGAATTAACAAACAAAGTAAGCATACAGTTACAACCATTTCAGGTAATTCAATGCAACAATTAGGTGAACAGATAAAAATAATAAATGTTCCATATAATGACCAGATGATAACACTGAGTCACAATTTTCATATTCTAAATAAAAATATTAATTTATCCTATGATGGAATTTTAGGAAGCGATTTTCTCACAAAATTTAACTGTAAAATAGATTTCAAGAAAAAACAACTGGAAATACCAGTAGACTGCTCAAACGCAGCTGTAAGCAAAAATAAAATTTTAAAATCACATATTGTAGATTATTGTAAAAACACAGAAAAGGGAAACAATGTGTTGCCTACGGGTAACAAAGGGAATTGTGAAAATAGGAATGAAGAGCAGGAGTATGCGCCGAATGGCATAAGTCATATTGAGAATCTTCAACCTAATGTCTACGGGCCGCAATCCATCACATTGTCACCTCAAAGTAGAAAGAAAATCATAAAAAATAATGTGAAATCAAAAAAAGAGGAAACCAAGGCATTATTCTTGGATAATGAAAGGAATTGTAAAAACAGGATTGAGTCAACTCAACCTGATGTCTACGGGCTGCAATCCATTACCTTACAACTTCGTTGCAAACAACTTGTAGAGATCCCTTTTGCTTATTCAAAAGACGCAGTGATCCACAAGAAACAAATAAATCCAGGAGTATATTTGGCGGAAACCCTGGTACGCCCAATTAAAAATAAAGTTAAAGTTCTTTTTATGAACACAACAGAAGATATTAAAGAAATAAATTGAAATAAAATTCAATATGAGTGGGAAAAGATAGAAAATTTCAATGAAATCAAATTAGATAAAACAAAAGATTTAATAAAGCATAGATTAAAAAAGATAGAAACAAACATTGAACTAACACATTTCAATTTTAGAAATTTGTAGAAATTATAACGATTTATTTTATTTCGAAGGAGACCACCTCACGTGTACAGAAACTTCAGAACATGAAATTATAACTGAAGCAAACAAACCTCCATTATTTGTTAGACCATATAGACTACCTGAAAGTCAAAGACAAGAAATTCATAAGCAGGTTAATGAAATGTTAGAAGATAGTATTATTCGCACAAGTTCAAGTCCATGGAACTCGCCACTTTTACTTGTTCCAAAGAAGGCAGATTCCGAAGGTTACAAACGTTGGAGAGTTGTAGTTGATTTTCGAAAATTAAACGACTTAACTGTCGGTGACGCATACCCATTGCCCAATATTACTGATATACTTGACCAGTTGGGAAGAGCAAAATATTTCAGCACTCTGGATTTAGCCAAAGGTTTTCATCAGATTCCCTTTAGAGAATCTGACAAATGTAAAACTGCTTTCAGCACACCTTTTGGACACTACGAATACAACAGAATGCCATTTAAAAAACGCTCCAGCAACTTTTCAGAGGCTCATGAACAACGTACTAATGGGTTTACAAGGATTTGAATGTTTTGTCTACGTCGACGTCATCGTTATGTACGCTTATGATTTATCGGATCATAACAACAAATTAATTAAAATTTTTGACCGATTGCGTCAACACAACCTTAAGCTACAACCTGACAAATGTAATTTTCTCAAACAAGAATTAACGTATTTAGGGCACATAATTTCTGAAAACGGTATAAAACCAGATCCCGAAAAAATTAAAGTAGTTAAAACTTATCCAACTCCAAAGAATGTGAAAGGAATAAAATCATTTTTAGGATTCGCAGGATATTATAGAAGATTTATTGAAAATTTCTCCAGTACAGCAAAACCATTAACTAAACTACTTAAAAAAGATAGTAATAAAAGATAAAAGATAAAAGATAGAAATTCAATTGGGACGCATTCTGCGATGAAGCATTTTCAAAATTAAAAGAAAACCTAATTAACCATCCAATATTAGCATATCCAAACTTTGATGAAGAATTCATAGTAACGACAGATGCGAGTGATGCAGGACTTGGCGCAGTTTTATCTCAAGGTATAATTGGAAAAGACAAGCCAATATGTTTCGCAAGTAGAACATTGAACGATGCAGAGACACGCTATAGCACCACGGAAAAAGAATTGCTTGCAATTGTCTTTGCTGTAAAACAATTCCGACCTTATATTTACGGTAAAAAGTTCACAATCTACACTGACCACAAACCACTTGAATGGCTAATGAGGCTAAAAGACCCAATGTCCAGATTAGCTAGATGGCGAATTCTCTTTTCAGAATATGAATATACGATCAAATATAAAGCAGGGAAAAGTAATACAAATGCTGGCGCACTCAGTCGAATCACTGAAGATGAAAAAATTGCAGAAATGGTAAACAAAGTTTTAGTTATGACACGCCAAATGACAAATAAAAAGGAGCAAAATGAAGACGTACATACAAAAATTGAAGAACAAAAAAATACAAAGAACGAGGCAATCTCTTAAATAATAGAAACCCAAGATTCAATATATTTCAATAAAAAAATCTGCATTAAAAATATTAATATTACCTCTAACAGAATCTTTAGAAGAAAAATTTATAATAAAACCAATTCCACAATTTATAAAACCATTATTAGGTGAAATAGAGTTATACTCATTTAATAACGTAAATTTGCATACGACGACATTACCTATCCCTTTTAAAACTTCAAAAGATCAAGAATTAGCAAAGAAAACGCTTAACAAAATAAAAAGCGAAAATTACAAACAAAATCATATAGCCATATCAATCCCAAACATTAACCCACAGTTTAAAGAAAATTTTAAAGCAATGCTTAAAGAAATATTTTCCGATCAAACAATTAATTTGCATATCAACAAAAGAACAATTTTGGAAAACATTAATGAAATAGAAACAATTTTACGAGAATATCATGAATCACCGCATGAACGCTAAAAAGATTAAAAGCAAACTACTACTGGCCCACAATGAAAATTGATATTACAAAATTACATAAGAAAATGTGAATCATGCCAGAAAAATAAACTAAATAAATCTCCAAAAGTGCCAATGAAAATTACAACGACGAGCTCTTCACCATTTGAAAGAGTGGCTTTAGACATAGTAGGTCCACTTCCAGTGACTAACAAAAGTAATAAATACATCTTAACATTTCAAGATAATTTAACCAAATTTACTGAAGCCATACCTTTAGAAATTGCAAAGACAACCACAGTTGCAAGAGCTTTTGTAGAACAAATACTCTGTCGATTTGGATTCCCAGATTCACTTTTAACTGATCAAGGTACTTATTTTGTTAGCGATTTATTTAAAGAAGTATGTAAACTATTAAAAAGTAAGAAATTACAAACAACTCCATATCATCCACAAACAAATGGAGAACTTGAAAGAACCCATCGCACCCTTGCGGAATATCTCCGGCATTATGTCAATTACGACCCTCTCACTTGGGACGATTGGATCCCTTATGCAATATTTGTTTTCAACAACACGCCTCACAGTAGCACCAATAACAGCCCTCATGAATTACTCTATGGATACCCTGCAAAAATTCCATCCACTTTACAAAAAGACCCGTCATTAAACTATAACTACGAAAATAATGCAAATGAGTTCAAGGCACGCTTACAACACGGATTTAAAATTGCAGGCCAAACGTTGAAATATATAAAGGAAAAATCAAAAGAACACTTTGACAAAGGTTCCTAACCAAAAACATTTAACGTTGGAGAAAAGGTTTTGATTAGAAACCAGACCAGTAAAAACAAATTTTCATCTCTTTGGGAAGGTCCATATGAAGTTAATAAGATTATTTCACCCGAAAATACTGCTATAAAAATTCGCAATAAAATTAAAGTCATACACAATATTAACCTGCAATTATTCTCCGATTAAAATTCAACATTTGGTTAACATTACAATATTACATAAAATACATTCATAAAAACACCACAACTTAATACGAACACATCTTAAAATCAGAACTACAAATTTTGTTACGATTTTTACCAGTCTAGGGAAACATGTTATTTTGCTTCTTTCTTTTTAAAAAAAGGCAGTAGACCGGATCGAAATTTAGATTCCGCCGGTCGGGGTCTCAAAAGTTAGAGAAACTCATTAGAATGATTTCTGCATACTTTTTTTTCAAATCGGAGAAAAACCGCCGGAGCAATTTTGATTCTCCTGAAGGTCCTTTTTGGTAAAAAAAAAACATGTTTTTTGCTTGTAACTTTTTATTTTTCACAGATGCGTTCTGTGAAATCTTCTTAAATGTTAAATTTCGTACTCATACTAACATTTTGACACAAAAAAATTGTTAAAATTTTGTTTCATTATAACTCTTATTGACTATCAAAAATTGAATTTTTTGCTATTTTTAAAAAGTCAGATTTTATTAGATTTACGTGGAATTATTGTTGTTCGAAAGGTATTGAGTTCTTCTTTTTTTCTGTGTATCGTTTTAATTAAATCTGTGTGCGAAAACTGACAGAATGCGAGAAATCGACTTTAGAAATCTGATAAAATGAAACATTTCTTATTCATACAAACAATTAATTTAATTTGTTCACTGCTTTATCGTCCAGTTTTCGATAATTTTTTTTTTTTTAATCACATAGCTTTGATTAAAACGATACACAGCACGAAAGAAGAACTTAATACCTTTCCAACAATAACAATTCCTCGTAAATCTAATAAGAAATGTGTCTTTTACAGCGGTTTTAAAAAAATGCCTTTTTTAAAGTAGCAAAAAATTAAATTTTTGATGGTCAATAAGAGTTATAATGAAACAAAATTTTAACAATTTTTTTATGTCAAAACGTTAGTATGAGTAAGAAATTTAACATTTATGAAGATTTCACAGAACGCATCTGTGAAAAATAAAAAGTTACAAGCAAAAAACATGTTTTTTTTACCAAGAAGGACCTTCAGGAGAATCAAAATTGCTCCGGCGGTTTTTCTCCGATTTGAAAAAAAAGTATGCAGAAATCATTTTAATGAGTTCCTCTAACTTTTGAGACCCCGACCGGTTAACATTTTTTGTATCCATATAAGAATGATCCGACCTAATAGGCAGTCTTTAGTTTTTCTTCATAAACCAGATCTTTTCGACTTATCTCAAATTTTAGCTGATACATACGAAAAAAAAAGAAGAAATATTCCGCTTATAAGAAAAAAAAAAAAACAAAAATAAATAAAAAATTTGTTTGTACAATACGCAACATTTAGAAAATATATTCCACTTAAATTAACAAATGGGGCAATACGCAAAAAGAAAATAAATATATTCCGCTTACAAATTGAAACGAAAAAAATTGAAATAACGCAAAAACTTTCAAACTATATACATAAAAAAAAAAAAAATATTTTTAAAATGTTAAAGTAAACAAATACGTCCGTATATAAGAAAAATATAAATGTACATAGGACACAAATGCATATTTTGAAACAAATACTTATATGTAACAAATAAATTTTTTCTTCTAAATTTTAATTATCATAATTATATATAAAAAAAAAACAAAATTGATGTATACATATTTTTAAACAAACAAAAAACATAATGTATTAGATGTTTTTATATTTAAAAAAAAAAAAAACAAAACCATAATGTACAAGATATTTTAATAAGAAAAAAAAAACAAACACAAAACAATATACATAAGTGGATTAATAATTTAAAAAAAAAAAAATCAATCACTTGATCATACTTATATTATAAGATAAATTTAACTTCATTTAAAATTCTTAAAACATATTTGTATATAAAGATTACAAAAAAAATTATTCATGTACTACTTAACTCGTATAAAATTCTCAAGACGTATTTGTTTATAAAAAAAAATTATTATTCTTTATAGAAATTCATGTAATCCTCATTTCTGCTCACTGATCGGTGGTATCGCGACAGAAAATTTTTCAATCTCTTCAAGGAGAAAAATGTTCTTTTATAAGGGGGGAGGGATGTTGTATCCCACAACATTGCATGTACACTTTGTACACCCGACCTGACACCAATTCCAAAGAACCAACTCAATAAATATTATTACCAGATGTCGATATCAAAAAATATAATACTACGAACGACAACAACCCAATTTGAGTACAGCGACTCAAATTGCCGGCGTTCAAGAAAAGAAAAACATAATGACCTAATTTAAGCGCATCTGCTTAAATTACCAAAATAAACAAAACCAATGTTTTGTTTTTATTGTCAAGTGGTTCCGACTTAAACGTCGGCGACAACAATAACAAAGCAAGTGACTGTTTGGGTGCATCGGCATTGGCTTGCACGGTCAGCAAAGGCCGTTCATTTACCTACCCTAGTTACTGCGCTGCCTGTAAGGTGCATTGCCTGCAACTGCGTAACATGCAAAGTGTACGTGATTGCGTATCACTAAGGGGAAGTAGAACGATATGTAAATTTACATAATGATTTACATTTCATAAATATATGTAGCTTATGTATTGATTTTGATTGGTTGGTATCGATTTGAATTTCCACTAAATGGAAATTATTGGAATAAGTAAACGCCCTCGAAAACTGAGGATTTTCCTTTATAAACCACCGACCGGCGTAGAAACGGCGAAGAAAGAAAGATAGTTTTAAACTCATACCATCTAAACTGGTCGCAGCCTAGCCTACACAGCGGGCCTTTTTAGATTAAATTATAAAATAAAAACCCAACTTTGGTCGCAGCCTAGACAGCGGGCCATTGTTGATATAAATTTAACAAAAGAAAAACATAATCAACAAAATCAAACAAACGTCTTTTTCTTTCCGTCCATGGTCACTCTTCTCCTCGTGAAAGCACGGAGACCATCGGACTTATATTTTTCCGGTCATAAATATATGTTAAAATTTGACTTCTATTTTTTCAGTCAAGAATAAAAGTTAAAATTTGACTTTTATTTTTTGAGTCAAAAATAACGGATCAAATTTTATTTATTTTCGGTCAAAAATAAAAGTGAAAATTTTACCAAAAAAAATCGGCCAAAAAATAACTGTTATTTATTGACTTTTTGGAAAAAAGTTAAAACAGTTACAGTCCCTGGATATACCAGTTTTTTCAAAGTAAATCTACTTGTTATTTAATATTTGATATGTTTTTATTTTTTTGTATGAAAGTATTTTTAAACTTGTTTTTTGTTTGCTTAAAGCAGAAGTAACGTATTTTTTTAAATAACGATGCGGTCGTTGCGATCCTGCCTTTTTCCAGTGGCTTGGAAATCTTATTTTTTTAATCCGCTGCATAAATCTGGCAATAGGTCTTTGATAGACAACTATCGGGGAATTGCAAAGCTCAGCGCTCTGTCTAAACTTTTTAAGGCTATTGTAACATCACAATTATCATATAAATCTTTAATATCACCATTCCAACATGGATTCTTATCTGGAAAATCTGTTGTTAATCATAAGCTCTTAGTTTTAAAACTGCTTCTTCTTGGTTTTCCAACAGATTTAGTAAGATGGATTGAATCATATTTACTAAATAGAACACAAAACGTTATATATAAACTCGTAAAGTCAGATAAGTTTCCTGTTACTTCCGGTGTACCTCAAGGACCTTGACCAAGACTCTTTATTCCTACAAGCTGATCTTGACCATCTTTGTGTGAAATTAGGTGTGAAATTAGTGAGTGAATCTGCAAATGCAAAACTCGACAGCCGCGAACGCTATAGCCAAGAGAAAATTTCAATTGCTGAATGTTTCTTTATAGAAATACAGTAGTTGTACTAAAACTTCTAACCTTTGTAACTTTTTTTGTAGTGAACAAAATCACTTAATTCCTTCACAATAGTATATTGATTTTTTATGAAGTTTATTTAAACATTAATTTTAAATCGAAGTTATGGGGTACTTCGAGTAAAAAAATTAAAATTGTAAAATATCTACTTGAAGATAACTTCTGACACCATCGACACCAAAGAACACGATGTAGTATTCTTTCAGACCTATCCAACGATATGCTGTACTTCATGCTTCCAACTTCGGACTAAAAATACTAATGTTATAAGTAAAAGACCATTTTGGCTGGCTAATTTAATTTTAATTGTTTGTGTAAATTTTGGTTATGTTTAATTTCTTAATCCTTTCGACCCCGATCCTGAACTAGCAGTCTGAAAATTTTATTTTCATAACTCCTGTGTTTATAACACTGAGAAACAAAAAAAATAAAATAATTGTAATTTTATTTTTCTGATTTCTAAAAAAGGTAAGAATGGCCTCAAATTTTTTTCTTTGATTCTGAAAAGAATTAAAATAAATAAGAAATAAAATTGACGCAGATACATAGATTATTTTTCAATCATACTTTGTTTAAGATTCAACCACAATGCTCATGTGCATCACAAAGCCACAATCATGATCTCAGTCGAAGCATACATGCTTAGCAGCATTCTCCCCCCAACTCCTTTTCCTATTACCTACTCGCGTTAAATTTTTGCTTACAACCTTGCGTCGATTGCAACAAAGTTGGACGGACCGTACGACTTGTCCTGTTCCCTTTTTATTTAACAATTGTTTATTTATTTATTTGCTAAGCCTTATAAGGCTTTTTAGCATTATATAAAATTTAAACATTTATATAAATAAAATTGAAATTGTACATACAATTTAAAATTTACGTTAAAATATGTACATATAAATTATAAGATATTATAAGAATATATTAACAGCAAAAAAATTGTGGTAACAAGGCCAACATGGTTATATCCGCCCCCACTTAAAATAGATTAGTGTCGGCATAGAACGGTGGGAGGTACCAAGACAAACAAGGTCTGTACGCCACACTGATAAGCATATGCAAATATATAATATAAATCGTTCTTCTTAGCAAGGTGATATTTCGACAAACTAGGTCAAATACACCACACCAATTACATTCTATACCAAGAAATGGTTGCGAAAGCAGGCACTTAGACAACTACGTGTCATTGGCCAGTTATATTATTATATATACAATACAAATCGTTCTAGCATGGTTGAAGGAAAAATATACAACCAGCATGGCACGGCCGAAAGAAGAGTTGACATTCACCAAGCATGTTCAGTTAGATTAAGTGAGGAGGTCCAAACAGGTTCAGGTCCATTTAGATTATTTGTAGTTTTGTATCCATCACTAAGCGAAAATTGTGTAGTACAGACTCAGCGGCGATACTGCAGATAATCTAAAATTTTAAGTTTAATTGAGTACATGCATTCATTTAATGTTATAACATCTGAAACGGAATTAAAATCACCGCAAGCGCTTCTTAGTGGTTCATTTTGTAAGTAATTAGTTCTACAAAAGTTCATAAAAAGTAGCTCAAAAGATCTTCTAGGTCGAAGAGGAACATTAAAGTAAATTTTACTCAGTAAATATGGACTATCGACATATCCATGTAAGAGTTTTAAAATCCAACTAACATTTAGCATAGTTCTCCTATTTTTGAAAGAAGACAGATTAATTAGCTGTAATCGATATTCATAAGAAGGTAAATTAAAGTTTGAATTACAATATAGATCACGTAAGCAGAACAGAAGAAATTGCTTTTGAACAGATTCTATATCGTCAATGTAACACCCATAACGAGGGCACCAAACAATTGACGCGTATTCTAGAATGGGCCTTACTAGCGATGTGAATAAGGTTTTAGTTATAAAAGGATCATTAAACTCTTTGGACCATCGTTTAATAAATCCTAGAGTACTATTAGCTCTGCTGATTGCTTTATTAATGTGAATGTGAAAGCGAAGTTTGGTGTCCATAGTTACTCCGAGATCAACGAAAACCTCTAAAAACTCAAGTGTATAGTCACCTATATTGTAATTATTTCGAGAAGTTTGTCTTCGAGAAAAAGTCATTTGTTTGCACTTCCCCAAGTTGAGCTTCATGCAATTAATTTCGCACCAGTTACAAAGATGGTCAAGATCAGTTTGTAGCAATAAAGAGTCTTGTACATCTTTGTATGACAGAAAAAGTTTAACATCATCAGCGTATAGCAAGATATTGCTATGCTTTACTACAGATGGAAGGTCATTTACATAAAGTTAAAACAATAAAGGACCAAGATGACTTCCTTGAGGTACCCCAGAAGTAACAAGAAACTCATCTGACTTTATGAGGTTAAATATAACGCTTTGTCTTCTATTTAATAAATATGATTCAATCCACCGTACTAAATGCGTTGGAAAACCAAGAAGAGATAGTTTTATAACTAGAAGCTTATGATTTACAACATCAAAGGCTTTACTAAAGTCTGTATAAATAACATCTGTTTGAAGACCTTTTCCAAAATTCTCAATAGTTTTAGATGTAAATTCTAGAAGATTAGTGACAGTAGATTTTCCAGATAAGAATCCATGTTGAAATGGAGATATTAATGATTTAACGCTATGTGATAATTGTGAGGTTACAATAGCCTCAAAAAGCTTAGGTAGGGCGCTGAGCTTTGCAATTCCCCGATAGTTGTCTATCAAAGACCTATTGCCAGATTTATGCAGCGGAATAATAAACGAAGATTTCCATGCCTCTGGAAAATAGCAAGATTGCAACGATGCAGTAAAAAGCATAGTAATTGGAACTACAAGTTCTTCACAGCAATATTTCAATATACAAGAAGGTATATTGTCAGGACCGCTTTTATAAGATGTCTTAAGATTTTTCAAGTATGTTAAAACAGTGTTAATATCAATTATTGGAGAACAAATATCGCCAGGTTGCAGATTTAAATAATAACTTAAACTATCGTAAGAAGCAGATGAATAAGTAGTCTTAAAAAAAATCTGCAAAAAGATTGCATATAGTAATATCAACATCCGACTCAAATGTTTTATATTTCATAAAAGATGGATATGAATTTATCTTACGTTTAGTATTAACGAAGTTCCAAAATGATTTTGCATCAGACTTTATGTTTAATTTGACTTTTGTTAAATATATGCTATAAGATTGCCTACATAATTGACGGTACTTATATTTAGTTGAGGTATAAGAAGCAAAATCACAAATATTATGAGATTTTAAGTATTTTTTATAATATTACGTTGCCCTTCTGATTGCAATCAAAATAAGTTCCCTTCTTCAACGCGTCATATATAATACATTTTGTTCACAGCAAGGTGGTATTTCGACAAACAAGGTCATATTTACCGCAAAAAAAATGGTTGCGAACGCTGGCACTGAGAAAACTAGGCCTCATTGGCCTGTCGTATTATTATATGCCATACAAATCGTTCTCACTGGTTGTAGGACAAAGTCCAAAAGAAACAACCAGCCAACCGAAAAAATATGCTTACATTCATCAACCATGTTCGATTATATTAATTTAGGAGTTCCCAAACAGGTTCAGGTCAGGTCCATTCAGATGTATGTGTTGTATTGTTTATATCCATAATCAGGTGAAAATTATTCGTCATTGGAAGATCATGATCAGAATCACTGTCGGTACTGCAGATAATCTTTTATTTTATGTTTAATTGAGTACATGGATTCATTTAAAAACATAAAATTTGAAACGAAATTAACGTCTCCCCAAGCGCTTTTTAGTCGTTCATTTTGCAAGTAATTAGTTCTACAAAAGTTCATAAGAAATAGCTTCTTGCTTAAATAAAAGATCTTCTAGGACGAAGTGGAATATTTAAGTAAATTTTACTCAATAAATATGGACTGTCTACATATCCATGTAAAAGTTTAACAATCCAACTAACACTAAGCATAACTCTCCTATTTAAAGTAGGAAGATTTAATGGCTGTAGCCGATATTCATAAGGTGGTAGATTAAAGTTAGTTTTGCAATAAAGATAGTTCAGGCAGAACAAAAGAAATTTTTTCTGTTGGTGAAGTGTGAATATGTTCAATTGAAGCATATTCTAAGAAAGACCCAACTAGAGAAGTGAATAAACTTTTCGTTATAAAAGCATCATTATACTCTTTTGCCCAACGTTTAATAGACCCTGGGGTACTATTTGCTCTATTTATTATTTTATTCAAATGAATGTGAAATCGTAGTTTAGGATCCATGGTAACTCCAAGATCATGGAAACTATCTAAGGATTCTAATGTGTAGTCACAAATTTTGAAATTACACTTTAAGAATGGTTTTCGTGAGAAGGTTTCGAGGAGAAGGTCGTGCTTACATTTTTTCATATTAAGATTCATTAGATTTATTCTGCACCAGCTATGAAGATTGTTGATGTCAATTTGCAAGAATAAACCAACATATTCATTCTTAAAAGACAGGAATAGTTTGACGTCGTCGGCTTACATCAAGATTTTAGAATGCTTTCTGACCGATGGCAAATCATGTATATAAAGTCTTAAGAAAAGCCTCTCAAAGCCCATTTCTTTACTCAATACCTACTATTTCTACTTTTTTTTGTTCTTTTATTCTCTTCAACTCATGGTTTTCTATATTAAAAGCTTATACTGATTTATCCCTCCGATGGGTGAGAAGGTCCCTGAGGACCTTTTTTATTTTGAAACTGAAATTACTCCTTGATGGTCCATGGGAGATATACGCAAGGGATCCATATATATCAAGGCGATCCGACCAATAGTATAGAACTTATATAGTACAGGAAAGGGTGACAAGGTCCTTGGGGACCTTGTACTGAAATTGCAAGAATTGTTAGTAAATTCAATTTATTTTGGCTTGGTTGTAATTGTTTAATTTTTTGAACATATCATAAACGTGTTCTTTGAATTTCAGGTACTTTTTAAATTATTCTTGGCCTTGCCTTGAAAACATAATTACCTGTCTGGGGAAATTCAACCCTTTTTGAATTTTGAATTATTTTATTGTTCGAACACATCACAAATGTATTCTTCGAAAATAAGGTACCTTTTGGACTATTTTTATTGTGGATGGGAGATTTGCAGACTTCATGAGTGAGAAGGATGAAGTTGATGTTCCTGCATTTGATCTTGAAGGTGCGGAAGATGACTTGACATATCAACCAAATTTTTATGTTGATTCTGATGCCGAAAGTAAAGCAGGTGTAGAGATCAATGAAGATATTAGTGATGACGACGATTATAAAGAGGAAGAAACTGATGCTCCGCAAACAAGTGAGAACTACTTCATTTCCAAAGATGGCACCAAATGGAGTAAAAATGCCCCACCGACCTCCCGCACTCGTGCTCATAACGTGCTCGACTTCTCAATGAGGAAATGGGACCAGAAGAACCACACATGATTCCTTTACCATTTACCTTTCGCGTACATCATAATACGCGAAATAAATCGAAAAGGCCGTGAAGTGACAGCTGCATGGAATTTGGCAAATCCAACGAACACAAAAGAATGGAAAACAATCACTTTGAAGGAGTTCGATGCATTTTTGGCTATTATTTTTATGCTGGACTCACCAAATTGAATAGTGAACCTGCTTCAGAGCTATGGGGTCCAACGCGCAGTTCAATATACAAAGCTGCATTATCGTATTATCGCTTCAGATGCATGCTTCAAATGCATGCTTCAATGTCTTAGATTCTACAATGAAAATATGCGAAAGCAGCGACTAATCAGAAGCAAAACTGCGGCTATTGATGATGTTTGGCAAATGTTACAGTCTAACTTGGCAGCAGCTTACACTCCGCATGATGCACTGACCGTTGATGAGCAGTTATTCCCATACAGAGGCCGCACCCGCTTCACACAATACATTCCGTCGAAGCCTGCCAAGAATGGTATAAAGATGTGGTGGTTGTGCGACTCGAAATCATTTTATCCTGTCAAAGAAATAATTTACTCTGGTAAATTGCCTGACCAAACACGAGAGGTCAATCAAGGGCAGAATGTTGTACTTCAACTTGCGCAGAGTTATTTGGATGCAGGCCGCACAATTTATCCTGACAATTTCTTCTCCACTTAGGAATTGGTGCGTATTTTGATCAGGAAGAAAACTGTATTTGTTGGAACAGTACGCTCGAATATGACATTTGTGCGACAGGAGTTTCAAAAAAATCGTATGCGTCTTGTCAACAGCTCATTGCTCAATCTTCATGCTCTAATTCAAATATTAAGCAGGCAGGCAAGGGGACTGCAGGTATGTAATCTTAACGCCCAAAGCCTGAACAACAAAATAGATGAGTTCCGGTACATTTTTGAAAACTCTAACATGGACGTTATTTGTGTGTCTGAAACATGATTTCAGCCTTTTGTTCAGGATAATGTCTTCAGTGTAAAGGGTTACAGATCATTTCGTGCTGATAGATAGTCGCATGCTGGTGGTGTTGCAATTTTTGTTAAAGACGGCATTACATGTAAAAAAGTCAGTAAATAAAACTCACAAGATAACATTGACTTTCTTTTTGTTGACATTATTTATGGATCCAAAAAACTAATTGTTGGGACAGTCTATATGCCGAATCGTAATATAATCAGAGCAAATTTAATGCAAAAAGTTGAATAAGTGCAAAACTGACATTGTGATATGTGGCGATTTTAATTGTGATTTATTGGTTGAAACTCACTTAGCGGAGGACATGCGTGCGCAAGGTCTTATGTCACCAAACTGCATTACACCCACTCATTTCTCCAAAAGTAGAAACACATTATTTTTTGACCTATTTTTTGTTGGTGATATTAATAAGGAATTAAAATATGATCAGTAATCTGCCCCTAATTTTGCCAAAAGTACTTTCGCTTGGGGCCCACTTCTTTTCTCGGCTTACATAAACGACTTACCAAGAGTACTGCAAAGTTGTGGAATACAAATGTATGTTGATGATGTACAACTCTATACGAGCCAGGGATGATATTTGTAGTGGATATTCACTTTTTTACCTCCTTTCGATTTTAAAAAGTCCCCAACCCAACCCTTTTGGCCCAAAAAAAGTACTTTCGGATACACTAACCATCAAAAAAATAAACGTCGTGCATGATTAATGTTTTGTTCTCAATATTGAGACGACAGGAGTGACAGAAGTTACCATACTGATTTGACTTCATGCCGTATGGACACATATCGCGTTGAGCTCGTTTCTTCGGCTTTGGTTGATCGTCTACGTCAAAACGACGCTTGTGGCTGGTTGAATGCATTTTATTTATCAATATATATACTCTTTAACATATAAACTATTCTATTCAATATATTCACTCATTGCCAATTGTTCGCCAAATACAAGAGATGGCGGGTAGTATTCTTTTTGATACTAACTGAGGATTTGGAACTTTTTTTGTTTCGTGAGAGAAAATATTCAATTTTATTTTCGAGTGTATTTGCCCCAAAGCTAGAACACGAAATTTTATTATTGAAATTTGTTGACCCATGCACATGATTGAATGAAAATAAGGTTATTCGTATCTTTTGATGTATGCTTATTTTATGTAAACAAAAAAAGTTTGACAATCTGACAACAGCGTTTTGTGATGTTAGAAAATAAAGGTAATTTTCAGTGTTTCTTTGTGTTGTTTTCTAGTGTAAAAAGTAGTTTTTCAATAATTTCTTGTTGGTGCAAAATTAAGATAAACAGTTATTTTTGTGTTGTTATATTAACCAATTCGTTCGTAATTGATTAAAAGACGATCTTCACGTTCGTTTTTTTCTTTGTGAGTGAATTTATCAAACAACAAATTTACAGTGAGCCAAAAAAACTGTTCCGACGAACGCTCGCCATCGAAAAAGAAACGCTCTGCTGGCGTCGTTACTTCATCACTGATAGATTTATCAGCTTCGTAGTTTTCCGGTTAATTCTTTACACAACAATTAAAAGCAACAAACGCTAACGAGGTGTTTGTCGTTCGGTGTTTTGTATGCGTCATCGAGTGGGTTTTGTGTTGTTGCGGTAAATTATATGAATTTTTTTCAAATGTCTTGATTGCTAAAGCTCGTTTGCATTTTGTGTAAAATCAATGTGCAATTCGTTTTTTTCATTTACTCCTTAGTTTTTCGTTAATACCCGTAGCTTTTAACAACGAAATTAAATACTGAAAAGCAACCGGTACTTTGATCTTTTGGAAATTAACTTTTGAATTCAATGGTTTCTCTCCTCAAAATAAAAGCACCATGTGGGCAAATGCGTAGTAGTCGGCAGGTTCATTATATGCATTTAATTGTTTTTCGCGAATTGAATGAGATCGTTGCAAATGTGTGGGGGGAAAATTTAACAAAGCTGGGATCATTTTTGACAATGCTTGAATTGAAATTGGCCATGCCTTTTGAAATCTTTAAAAATGGTTTTTACTGATGGAACTGAATCAGATTGTACAGTCGATTCTAATGTTTTTTAGCAACATCTCGGCTATGTGATGGCGACATACAGAAAATAAAAGTTAGGGCTTTAGCATCTCCTCGAGATGTATAGCTCCACTATTTGAACTTGTTATATCGAAACATAGTGCTTCTACTTTCCGGATTTGATTCCATTTTTCCTGTGAACTCTCTGATGAAAAACAGTACCAAATTTATTGTTTGGGAAGTGCTGTTGACTTCAATTTCACATTTATTAAAAATCTGATTGCGAAACATAAAATACTATCGTTAATTTTCAAGAAAAAATACTCTCCAAAATCTTATTTTTACGAGTAGCGCGTTCATTTTTTGCAATTTCTTCGTTTTTATTAGCCTACCTGTGTTTATTGGATGCCAGTTTAAGAATCTGCCCTTGCAGGATGGATCCAAAAAACTTTTGAAAAAAAGGTCATCTATGATGTTAATGTTTTCATCAAATTTTAAAAATTTTCACAATAAATATAATATATGTATATGTAGAAAATAAAGGAAAATAATGAGCCACAACACGTTCTGAACTTATATCTTTGTTTTTATTTTCGGTTCTGCCTGTCTGTCAAATAAAACCTATAATATAAAAAAAATAAAGGCAAACAAAAAATTTAAAAGTAGACAAACAATTACTATGTTATTAAGGGAATCGGCTCGTTTACCTTTTTTATAGTATTTAGGACTTATTTATACAAACTTTCACTTTCTTTAACATTCCTTTTAAGAATTGCAATAAATTTTGGTCCCCTCTATTTTACTAATGCTTAAAGAAAGCGGAGCATGAAAAGTAGAAGAACAATTAATTGTACTATAAATTAAGTACCAAATAGTATGATATTTAGGCAACCGTTTGCTTTTTTCACTCAAATGACATTGTTCTCATGCTCTCATTTTGCTCTCATTTCAAAATAAGCAAACAAAATTGAGAAGACGTCAAAAATACGAATAACCTTTTAAATTATTGAATCATGCCCGTGCAAAGAAAAAACAAAAAAAAATAGTATCAAAATTGATATGAAAATATAGGGAAAAGATTCATAAAGAGAAGTTTGACAGTATTTATTCAGGTTATCTGATCAAAAAATTTCAGATTTTTTCTAATTATAACCAAATCATCATAATATGTTTAAGTGATATTGCAATAATGTGGATGACTTCAATGCATTTAAGAGATAATGAAAAATTAGTGCATTACTTGCCATACACGTGTAAAAAATATATTAATGCATTACTCTGATACGAAATTAATTTCGCTTAATTTATTGATAACGCAAAAATAATCGTAAGGATCTGAATTTAATATCATATTATTTAAAAAATCATGATATTTATTATTTTATTTATCATATCGTCATATGAATTAAAAAAATGCCTTAATTTACCAAAAATTCAAAATCGACTTTTTGATTGATTAAGATGCACCGAATCAAAATATATGTTCTTGCAAAATTTTGCACTCCTGTAAAATGTTTCAAATGTAACTAAGGGTTTTTTGATTTCATATGACGATATACAAACGTCGTTATTTTTACAAGAATATAAAGAAAATCCTCAAATATTATTTTTTTGTGATTTTGGATTTGAAAATACTTTGTATATTGTTTTTTGTTATTTTTTATATTATAAAACTAAAATATATATGTGCCTCAGCAACAAAAGCTTTTTTTATTATCATATTAACAAAAAGTACTCTCGCGTCTGAAAAAGTACTTTCAGAAGAGTAAAAAAAGTCCCCTGCAAAATTATCAAATATCATCACTGATACGAGCTATCGCAAATGTGAAATGTGATCCTGTGTTGGAGAATTGAACAATTATTTGAGTAAAGTTAGTGATTGGGCATCTGCCAATGGCCTAAGCATAAACCCTTATAAGTCAAAATGTTCAATCATTGCTAGAAAACATAATTTTCTTAGCCCATTCCACAAGTCACTCTAAATCAAATTACAAATTTGTTTTGTTTTTTCAACTTTGTGTTTGCACATTTGTAAAAACAACAACGCGTGCAAAAAATAACAACAACACGTACAAAGAATAGCAACAAAACCGACGTTCACCAAAATTCTAACTTGCTATGAACAAAAAAGGAATGCATAGCGATGCAAGCCTTACTCGATGGCGCTGCGCTTGAGATGTTTGCCCCGTTACATGTGTAGCACACAAACACACATGAATTGTTTTTGTTTTGTTCGTAAATTTTTTTATAGAAATAGAAAACCATGTTTTTTTGCATCGATGAGCAAAAGCAAATATGAGGATAATTTTGGCTCACTCAAAAACCTTGGCTCACTAAATTTATTTTCCTGCTCATGAATGAGTGCTCTAAATAGATCGTGTATTGAAATTGTAAAAACGGCTTAGAATTTGGGTATAACCTTCAATAGTACTTCGGATGGGACGAATCATGTCAATATTACTGTAGGGAAAATTTTTAGTATGCTTCACAGTCTATGGGCTACACAATACTTTACCCCAAAATATCTTCAATTTGACTTTTGACAATCTTTTGAACATGAAGACGTTAGTTTTCTTGCAAAAAAATATTTTTACTAAGGAACCTGTTTACTTATATGAAAAACTTAAATTTTTAAGATCTCAGCGTGGAAACAACTTAGATCAACCAAAACATGCCTGCCTAGCGTCCGAACGGCAATTCTTTGTTTATTGTATACGTCTTTGGAATACGCTTCCACCCTATCTGCAGCATATTTGCAATGTAACTATGTTTAAATCTAAGTTATTGGATTATTTGTCCTCCTTCTAAATTATCCTAACTTTATCTACTGTCTTCTTATACTTCAATTATAAATTCAATATTCTTTTCTTAATTAACCTTCGTCTATTATATTCCTTGATTCATTTTACTCTTTTATGTTTTTACAGTTATAAGTTATTTATTATAATCTAAATAGTAGATTTTTAATATTATTTTTGAACTCTTGTTTAATCAATTAATTCATTTTTCTTTAAAATTTTGATTAAATGTTTAATATTAACTCAGTTGATTCTTAATATCCACACATAGTATTTCTCACTAGCGCCAATTATTATCAATTAATTAAATAAATTAAAGTTATTATTATTATTATTATTATTATTATTATTATTATTATTATTATTATTATTATTATTATTATTATTATTATTATTATTATTATTATTATTATTATTATTATTATTATTATTATTATTATTATTATTATTATTATTATTATTATTATTATTATTATTATTATTATTATTATTATTATTATTATTATTATTATTATTATTATTATTATTATTATTATTATTATTATTATTATTATTATTATTATTATTATTATTATTATTATTATTATTATTATTATTATTATTATTATTATTATTATTATTATTATTATTATTATTATTATTATTATTATTATTATTATTATTATTATTATTATTATTATTATTATTATTATTATTATTATTATTATTATTATTATTATTATTATTATTATTATTATTATTATTATTATTATTATTATTATTATTATTATTATTATTATTATTATTATTATTATTATTATTATTATTATTATTATTATTATTATTATTATTATTATTATTATTATTATTATTATTATTATTATTATTATTATT
>OY282644.1:54891211-54893711 GCA_958299015.1 Tetanocera ferruginea | reverse complement strand
TTATTATTATTATTATTATTATTATTATTATTATTATTATTATTATTATTATTATTATTATTATTATTATTATTATTATTATTATTATTATTAATTATTATTATTATTATTATTATTATTATTATTATTATTATTATTATTATTTATTATTATTATTATTTATTATTATTATTATTATTATTATTATTATTATTATTATTATTATTATTATTATTATTATTATTATTATTATTTATTATTATTATTATTATTATTATTATTATTATTATTATTATTATTATTATTATTATTATATTATTATTATTATTATTATTATTATTATTATTATTATTATTATTATTATTATTATTATTATTATTATTATTATATTATTATTATTATTATTATTATTATTATTATTATTATTATTATTATTATTATTATTATTATTATTATTATTATTATTATTATTATTATTATTATTATTATTATTATTATTATTATTATTATTATTATTATTATTATTATTATTATTATTATTATTATTATTATTATTATTATTATTATTATTATTATTATTATTATTATTATTATTATTATTATTATTATTATTATTATTATTATTATTATTATTATTATTATTTATTATTATTATTATTATTATTATTATTATATTATTATTATTATTATTATTATTATTATTATTATTATTATTATTATTATTATTATTATTATTATTATTATTATTATTATTATTATTATTATTATTATTATTATTATTATTATTATTATTATTATTATTATTATTATTATTATTATTATTATTATTATTATTATTATTATTATTATTATTATTATTATTATTATTATTATTATTATTATTATTATTATTATTATTATTATTATTATTATTATTATTATTATTATTATTATTATTATTATTATTATTATTATTATTATTGATTATTATTATTATTATTATTATTATTATTATTATTATTATTATTATTATTATTATTATTATCATTATTATTATTATTATTATTATTATTATTATTATTATTATTATTATTATTATTATTATTATTATTATTATTATTATTATTATTATTATTATTATTATTATTATTATTATTATTATATTATTATATTATTATTATTATTATTATTATTATTATTATTATTATTATTATTATTATTATTATTATTATTATTATTATTATTATTATTATTATTATTATTATTATTATTATTATTATTATTATTATTATTATTATTATTATTATTATTATTATTATTATTATTATTATTATTATTATTATTATTATTATTATTATTATTATGATTATTATTATTATTATTATTATTATTATTATTATTATTATTATTATTATTATTATTATTATTATTATTATTATTATTATTATTATTATTATTATTATTATTATTATTATTATTATTATTATTATTATTATTATTATTATTATTATTATTATTATTATTATTATTATTATTATTATTATTATTATTATTATTATTATTATTATTATTATTATTATTATTATTATTATTATTATTATTATTATTATTATTATTATTATTATTATTATTATTATTATTATTATTATTATTATTATTATTATTATTATTATTATTATTATTATTATTATTATTATTATTATTATTATTATTATTATTATTATTATGTATTATTATTATTATTATTATTATTATTATTATTATTATTATTATTATTATTATTATTATTATTATTATTATTATTATTATTATTATTATTATTATTATTATTATTATTATTATTATTATTATTATTATTATTATTATTATTATTATTATTATTATTATTATTATTATTATTATTATTATTATTATTATTATTATTATTAGTTATTATTATTATTATTATTATTATTATTATTATTATTATTATTATTATTATTATTATTATTATTATTATTATTATTATTATTATTATTATTATTATTATTATTATTATTATTATTATTATTATTATTATTATTATTATTATTATTATTATTATTATTATTATTATTATTATTATTATTATTATTATTATTATTATTATATTATTATTATTATTATTATTATTATTATTATTATTATTATTATTATTATTATTATTATTATTATTATTATTATTATTATTATTATTATTATTATTATTATTATTATTATTATATTATTATTATTATTATTATTATTATTATTATTATTATTATTATTATTATTATTATTATTATTATTATTATTATTATTATTATTATTATTATTATTATTATTATTATTATTATTATTATTATTATTATTATTATTATTATTATTATTATTATTATTATTATTATTATTATTATTATTATTATTATTATTATTATTATTATTATTATTATTATTATTATTATTATTATTATTATTATTATTATTATTATTATTATTATTATTATTATTATTATTATTATTATTATTATTATTATTATTATTA